>CM062295.1:420408486-420598099 GCA_031216915.1 Pictodentalium vernedei
GGGGCCACATTGGACCCTAAAAGTGACCAAATGGTCAAAATTGTAATTATTGACCAAAATTCGCGGAACACACAGCGTTATAGGGTGGCGCTCTAAAATACAAGATTATTCAAATCCTAAGGCTAACCCTCCCACTCCTTTTTAGGGGCCAGATTGGACCCTAAAAGTGACAAAATGGTCAAAATCGTAATTATTGATGGAAATCGCGGAACAAACGGCGTCATAGCGTGACGCCCAAAAACACAAGATCATTCAAATCCTAAGGTTCACCCTCCAACCCCTTTTTAGGGCCCATATTGGACCCTAAAAGTGACCAAATGGTCAAACTCGTAACTGTGGGCCGTAATTCGCGGGACAAACAGCGTTATAGGGTGGCGCCCTAAAATGCAAGATTATTCAAATCCTAAGGTTCGCCATCCTACCCTTTTTAGGGGCCAGATTGGACCGTAAAAGTGACCAAAGGGTCAAAATCGTAATTATTGACCGAAATTCGGCGAACACACGGCGTTATAGGGTGGCGCCCTTAAATACAAGATTATTCAAATCCTAAGGTTCATATTCCCACCCCTTTTTAGGGGCCAGATTGGACCCTAAAAGTGACCAAATGGTCGAAATCGTAATTATTGATGGAAATTCGCAGAAGAAACGACGTCATGGGGTGGCGCCCGAAAATACAAGATCATTCAAATCCTAAGGTTCACCCTCCAACTCCTTTTTAGGGGCCATATTGGACCCTAAAAGTGACCAAATGACCATAATTCGCGGAACAAACGGCGTTATAGGGTGGCGCCCTAAAATGCAAGATTATTCAAATCCTAAGGTTCGCCCTCCCACCCCTTTTTAGGGGCCAGATAGGACCCTAAAAGTGACCAAACGGTCAAAATCGTAATTATTGACCGAAATTCTGCGAACACACGGCGGTACGGGGTGGCGCCCTAAAATGCAAGATTATTCAAATCCTAAGGTTCACACTCCTACCCCTTTTTAGGGGCCAGATTGGACCCTAAAAGTGACCAAATGGTCAAAATCGTAATTATTGATGAAAATTCGCGGAACAAATGGCCTTATAGGGTGGCGCCCTAAAATACAAGACTATTCAAATACTAAGCTTCACCCTCCCACCCCTTTTTAGGGCCTCATTGGACCCTAAAAGTGACCAAAGGGTCAAAATCGTAATTATTGACCGAAATTCGCGGAACAAACGGCGTTATAGGGTGGCGCCCTAAAATACAAGATTATTCAATTCCTAAGGTTCACCCTACCACTCCTTTTAGGGGCCAGATTGGACCCTAAAAGTGACCAAATGGTCAAAATCGTAATTATTGACCGAAATTCGCGGAACACACGGCGTTATAGGGTGGCGCCCTAAAATACAAGATTATTCAAATCCTAAGGTTCACCCTCCCACTCCTCTTTAGGGGCCAGATTGGACCCTAAAACTGACAAAATGGTCAAAATCGTAATTATTGATGGAAATGGCGGAACAAACGGCGTCATAGGGTGGCGCCTAAAAATACAAGATCATTCAAATCCTAAGGTTCACCCACCAACCCCTTTTTAGGGGCCATATTGGACCCTAAAGTGACCAAATCGTCAAACTCCTAACTGTTGGCCGTAATTCGCGGAACAAACGGCGTTATGGGGTGGCGCCCTAAAATGCAAGATTATTCAAATCCTAAGGTTCGCCCTCCTACCCTTTTTTAGGGGCCAGATTGGACCCTAAAAGTGACAAAATGGTCAAAATCGTAATTATTGATGGAAATCGCAGAACAAACGGCGTCATAGGGTGGCGCCCAAAAATACAAGATCATTCAAATCCTAAGGTTCACCCTCCCACACCTGTTTAGGGGCCACATTGGACCTAAAAGTGACCAAATTGTCAAAATCGTAATTATTGATGGAAATTCGCGGAACAAACGACGTCATAGGGTGGCGCCCGAAAATACAAGATCATTCAAATCCTAACGATCACCGTCCAACCCCTTTTTAGGGGCCATATTGGACCCTAAATGTGTCCAAATGGTCAAACTCATAACTGTTGGCCACAAATTGCGGAACAAACGGCGTTATAGGGTGGCGCCCTAAAATGCAAGATTATTCAAATCCTGAAGTTTGTTCTCCCACCCCTTTTCAGGGGCAAGATTGGACCCTAAAAGTGACCAAATGGTCAAAATCGTAATTATTGACCGAAATTCGCGGAACACACGGCGTTAGAGGGTGGCGCCCCAAAATACAAGATTATTCAAATCCTAAGGTTCACCCTCCCACACCTGTTTAGGGGCCACATTGGACCTAAAAGTGACCAAATTGTCAAAATCGTAATTATTGATGGAAATTCGCGGAACAAACGACGTCATAGGGTGGCGCCCGAAAATACAAGATCATTAAAATCCTAAGGATCACCGTCCAACCCCTTTTTAGGGGCCATATTGGACCCTAAATGTGTCCAAATGGTCAAACTCATAACTATTGGCCACAAATTGCGGAACAAACGGCGTTATAGGGTGGCGCCCTAAAATGCAAGATTATTCAAATCCTGAAGTTTGTTCTCCCACCCCTTTTCAGGGGCAAGATTGGACCCTAAAAGTGACAAAACGTTCAAAATCGTTATTATTGACCGAAATTCGGCGAACACACGGCGTTATAGGGTGGCGTCCGAAAATGCAAGATTATTCAAATCCTAAGGTTCACACTGCCACCCCCTTTTTAGGGGCCAGATTGGACCCCAAAAGTTACCAAATGGTCCAAATCGTAATTATTGACCAAAATTCGCGGAACACACGGCGTTATAGGGTGGTGCCCTAAAATACAAGATTATTCAAATCCTAAGGTTCACCCTCCCACTCCTTTTTAGGGGCCACATTGGACTTATAGGGTGGCGCCCTAAAATAGAAGATTATTCAAATCCTATGTTCACCCTCCCACCCCTTTTTAGGGGCCACATTGGACCCTAAAAGTGACCAAATGGTCAAAATCGTAATTATTGACCAAAATTCGCGGAACACACAGCGTGATAGGGTGGCGCTCTACAATACAAGATTATTCAAATCCTAAGGCTAACCCTCCCACTCCTTTTTAGGGGCCAGATTGGACCCTAAAAGTGACAAAATGGTCAAAATCGTAGTTATTGATGGAAATCGCGCAACAAACGGCGTCTTAGGGTGGCGCCCAAAAATACAAGATCATTCAAATCCTTAGGTTCACCCTCCAACCCCTTTTTAGGGGCCATATTGGACCCTAAAAGTGACCAAATGGTCAAACTCGTAACTGTGGGCCGTGATTCGCGGAACAAACGGCGTTATAGGGTGGCGCCCTAAAATGCAAGATTATTCAAATCCTAAGGTTCGCCCTCCTACCCTTCTTTAGGGGCCAGATTGGACCCTAAAAGTGACCAAATGGTTAAAATCGTAATTATTGACCGAAATTCGGCGAACACACGGCGGTATAGGGTGGCGCCCTAAAATATAAGATTATTCAAATCCTAAGGTTCATATTCACACCCCTTTTTAGGGGCCAGATTGGACCCTAAAAGTGACCAAATGGTCAAAATCGTAATTATTGACCGAAATTCGCGGAACACACGGCGTTATAGGGTGGCGCCCTAAAATACAAGATTATTCAAATCCTAAGGTTCACCCTCCCACTCCTTTTTAGGGGCCACATTGGACCATAAAAGTGACCAAATGGTCAAAATCGTAATTATTGACCGAAATTCGCGGAACACACGGCGTTATAGGGTGGCGCCCTAAAATACAAGATTATTCAAATCCAAAGGTTCACCCTCCCACTCCTTTTTAGGGGCCACATTGGACCCTAAAAGTGACCAAATGGTCAAAATCGTAATTATTGTTGGAAATTCGCGGAACAAACGACGTCATAGGGTGGCGCCCGAAAATACAAGATCATTCAAATCCTAAGGTTCACCCTCCAACCCCTTTTTAGGGGCCATATTGGACCATAAATGTGACCAAATGGTCAAACTCGTAACTGTTGGCCATAATTTGCGAAACAAACGGCGTTATAGGGTGGTGCCCTAAAATGCAAGATTATTCAAATCCTAAGGTTTGTTCTCCCACCCCTTTTCAGGGGCCAGATTGGACCCTAAAAGTGACAAAACGGTCGAAATCGTAATTATTGACCGAAATTCGGCGAACAAAAGGCGTTATAGGGTGGCGCCCAAAAATGCAAGATTATTCAAATCCTAAGATTCACACTCCCACCCCTTTTTAGGGGCCATATTGGACCCTAAATGTGACCAAATGGTCAAACTCGTAACTGTTGGCCGTAATTTGCGGAACAAACGGCGTTATAGGGTGGCGCCCTAAAATGCAAGATTATTCAAATCCAAAGGTTCGCCATCCTACCCTTTTTTAGGGGCCAGATTGGACCCTAAAAGTGACAAAATGGTCAAAATCGTAATTATTGATGGAAATCGCGGAACAAACGGCGGCATTGGGTGGCGCCCAAAAATACAAGATCATTCAAATCCTAAGGTTCACCCATCAACCCCCTTTTAGGGGCCAGATTGGACCCTAAAAGTGACCAAATGGTCAAAATCGTAATTATTGACCGAAATTTGCGGAACACACGGCGTTATAGGGTGGCGCCCTAAAATACAAGATTATTCAAATCCTAAGGTTCACCCTCCCACTCCTTTTTAGGGGCCACATTGTACCGTAAAAGTGACAAAATGGTCAAAATCGTAATTATTGACCGAAATTCGCGGAACACACGGCGTTATAGGGTGGCGCCCTAAAATATAAGATTATTCAAATCCAAAGGTTCACCCTCCCACTCCTTTTTAGGGGCCACATTGGACCCTAAAAGTGACCAAATGGTCAAAATCGTAATTATTGACGGAAATTCACGGAACAAACGGCCTTATAGGGTGGCGCCCTAAAATACAAGATTATTCAAATCCTAAGGTTCACCCTCCCACTCCTTTTTAGGGGCCACATTGTACCGTAAAAGTGACAAAATGGTCAAAATCGTAATTATTGACCGAAATTCGCGGAACACACGGCGTTATAGGGTGGCGCCCTAAAATATAAGATTATTCAAATCCAAAGGTTCACCCTCCCACTCCTTTTTAGGGGCCACATTGGACCCTAAAAGTGACCAAATGGTCAAAATTGTAATTATTGACCAAAATTCGCGGAACACACAGCGTTATAGGGTGGCGCTCTAAAATACAAGATTATTCAAATCCTAAGGCTAACCCTCCCACTCCTTTTTAGGGGCCAGATTGGACCCTAAAAGTGACAAAATGGTCAAAATCGTAATTATTGATGGAAATCGCGGAACAAACGGCGTCATAGCGTGACGCCCAAAAACACAAGATCATTCAAATCCTAAGGTTCACCCTCCAACCCCTTTTTAGGGCCCATATTGGACCCTAAAAGTGACCAAATGGTCAAACTCGTAACTGTGGGCCGTAATTCGCGGGACAAACAGCGTTATAGGGTGGCGCCCTAAAATGCAAGATTATTCAAATCCTAAGGTTCGCCATCCTACCCTTTTTAGGGGCCAGATTGGACCGTAAAAGTGACCAAAGGGTCAAAATCGTAATTATTGACCGAAATTCGGCGAACACACGGCGTTATAGGGTGGCGCCCTTAAATACAAGATTATTCAAATCCTAAGGTTCATATTCCCACCCCTTTTTAGGGGCCAGATTGGACCCTAAAAGTGACCAAATGGTCGAAATCGTAATTATTGATGGAAATTCGCAGAAGAAACGACGTCATGGGGTGGCGCCCGAAAATACAAGATCATTCAAATCCTAAGGTTCACCCTCCAACTCCTTTTTAGGGGCCATATTGGACCCTAAAAGTGACCAAATGACCATAATTCGCGGAACAAACGGCGTTATAGGGTGGCGCCCTAAAATGCAAGATTATTCAAATCCTAAGGTTCGCCCTCCCACCCCTTTTTAGGGGCCAGATAGGACCCTAAAAGTGACCAAACGGTCAAAATCGTAATTATTGACCGAAATTCTGCGAACACACGGCGGTACGGGGTGGCGCCCTAAAATGCAAGATTATTCAAATCCTAAGGTTCACACTCCTACCCCTTTTTAGGGGCCAGATTGGACCCTAAAAGTGACCAAATGGTCAAAATCGTAATTATTGATGGAAATTCGCGGAACAAATGGCCTTATAGGGTGGCGCCCTAAAATACAAGACTATTCAAATACTAAGCTTCACCCTCCCACCCCTTTTTAGGGCCTCATTGGACCCTAAAAGTGACCAAAGGGTCAAAATCGTAATTATTGACCGAAATTCGCGGAACAAACGGCGTTATAGGGTGGCGCCCTAAAATACAAGATTATTCAATTCCTAAGGTTCACCCTACCACTCCTTTTAGGGGCCAGATTGGACCCTAAAAGTGACCAAATGGTCAAAATCGTAATTATTGACCAAAATTCGCGGAACACACGGCGTTATAGGGTGGCGCCCTAAAATACAAGATTATTCAAATCCTAAGGTTCACCCACCAACCCCTTTTTAGGGGCCATATTGGACCCTAAAGTGACCAAATCGTCAAACTCCTAACTGTTGGCCGTAATTCGCGGAACAAACGGCGTTATGGGGTGGCGCCCTAAAATGCAAGATTATTCAAATCCTAAGGTTCGCCCTCCTACCCTTTTTTAGGGGCCAGATTGGACCCTAAAAGTGACAAAATGGTCAAAATCGTAATTATTGATGGAAATCGCAGAACAAACGGCGTCATAGGGTGGCGCCCAAAAATACAAGATCATTCAAATCCTAAGGTTCACCCTCCAACCCCCTTTTAGGTGCCACATTGGACCCTAAAAGTGACCAAATGGTCAAAATCGTAATTATTGATGGAAATTCGCGGAACAAACGACGTCACAGGGTGGCACCCCGAAAATACAAGATCATTCAAATCCTAAGGTTCACCCTCCAACCCCTTTTTAGGCGCCATTTTGGACCCTAAAAGTGACCAAATGGTCAAACTCGTAACTGTTGGCCGTAATTCGCGGAACAAACGGCGTTATAGGGTGGCGCCCTAAAATGCAAGATTATTCAAATCCTAAGGTTCGCCCTCCCACTCCTTTTTAGGTGCCAGATTGGACCCTAAAAGTGACCAAATGGTCAAAATCGTAATTATTGTCCGAAACACATGGCGTTATAGGTTGGCGCCCTAAAATACAAGCTTATTCAAATCCTAAGGTTCACTCTCCCACTCCTTTTTAGGGGCCAGATTGGACCCTAAAAGTGACAAAATGGTCAAAATCGTAATTATTGATGGAAATCGCGGAAGAAACGGTGTCATAGGGTGGCGCCAAAAATACAAGATCATTCAAATCCTAAGGTTCACACTCCAACCCCTTTTCAGGGGCCATATTGGACCCTAAAAGTGACCAAATGGTCAAACTCGTAACTGTTGGCAGTAATTCGCGGAACAAACGGCGTTATAGGGTGGCGCCCTAAAATGCAAGATTATTCAAATCCTAAGGTTCGCCCTCCCACCCCCTTTTTAGGGGGTAGATTGGACCCTAAAAGTGACCAAATGGTCAAAATCGTAATTATTGACCGAAATTCGGCGAACACACGGCGTTATAGGGTGGCGCCCTAAAATACAAGATTATTTAAATCCTAAGGTTCACATTCCCACCCCTTTTTAGGGGCCAGATTGGACCCTAAAAGTGACCAAATGGTCAAAATCGTAATTATTGATGGAAATTCGCGGAACAAACGACGTCATAGGGTGGCGCCCGAAAATACAAGATCATTCAAATCCTAAGGTTCACCCTCCAACCTCTTTTTAGGGGCCATATTGGACCCTAAATGTGACCAAATAGTCAAACTCGTAACTGTTGGCCATAATTTGCGGAACAAACGGCGTTATACGGTGGGGCCCTAAAATGGAAGATTATTCAAATCCTAAGGTTTGTTCTCCCACCCCTTTTCAGGAGCCAGATTGGACCCTAAAAGTGACAAAACGGTCACAATCGTAATTATTGACCGAAATTCGGCGAACACACGGCGTTATAGGGTGGCGCCCTAAAATGCAAGATTATTCAAATCCTAAGGTTCACACTCCCACCCCTTTTTAGGGGCCATATTGGGCCCTAAAAGAGACCAAATGGTCAAACTCGTAACTGTTGGCCGTAATTCGCGGAACAAACGGCGTCATAGGGTGGCGCCCTAAAATGCAAGATTATTCAAATCCTAAGGTTCGTCCTCCAACCCCCTTTTAGGGGCCAGATTGGACCCTGAAAGTGACCAAATGGTCAAAATCGTCATTATTGACGGAAATTCGCGGAACACACGGCGTTATAGGGTGGCGCCCTAAAATACAAGATTATTCAAATCCTAAGGTTCACACTCCCACTCCTTTTTAGGGGCCAGATTGGACCCTAAAACTGACAAAATGGTCAAAATAGTAATTATTGATGGAAATGGCGGAACAAACGGCGTCATAGGGTGGCGCCCAAAAATACAAGATCATTCAAATCCAAAGGTTCACCCTCCAACCCCTTTTTAGGGGCCATATTGGACCCTAAAGTGACCAAATCGTCAAACTCCTAACTGTTGGCCGTAATTCGCGGAACAAACGGCGTTATGGGGTGGCGCCCTAAAATGCAAGATTATTCAAATCCTAAGGTTCGCCCTCCTACCCTTTTTTAGGGGCCAGATTGGACCCTAAAAGTGACAAAATGGTCAAATTCGTAATTATTAATGGAAATCGCGGAACAAATGGCGTCATTGGGTGGCGCCCAAAAATACAAGATCATTCAAATCCTAAGGTTCACCCTCCAACCCCCTTTTAGGGGCCACATTGGACCCTAAAAGTGACAAAATGGTCAAAATCGTAATTATTGATGGAAATTCGCGGAACAAACGACGTCATAGGGTGGTACTCGAAAATACAAGATCATTCAAATCATAAGGTTCACCCTCCAACCCCTTTTTAGGCGCCATATTTGACCCTAAAAGTGACCAAATGGTCAAACTCGTAACTGTTGGCCGTAATTCGCGGAACAAACGGCGTTATAGGGTGGCGCCCTAAAATGCAAGATTCTTCAAATCCTAAGATTCGCCTTCACACCCCATTTTTAGGGGCCAGATTGGACCCTAAAAGTGACCAAACGGTCAAAATCGTAATTATTGACCAAAATTCTCCGGAACAAACGCCTTATAGGGTGGCGCCATAACATACAAGATTATTCAAATCCTAAGGTTCACCCTCCCACCCCTTTTTAGGGTCCACATTGGACCCTAAAAGTGACCAAATGGTCAAAATCTTAGTTATTGACCGATAATCGGGGAACACACGGCGTTATAGGGTGGCGCCTTAAAATACAAGATTATTCAAATCCTAAGGTTCACCCCCCCCCCACTCCTTTTTAGGGGCCAGATTGGACCCTAAAAGTGACAAAATGGTCGAAATCGTAATTATTGATGGAAATCGCGGAACAAACGGCGTCATAGGGTGGCGCCCAAAAATACAAGATCATTCAAATCCCAATGTTCACCCTCTAACACCTTTTTAGGGGCCACATTCGACCCTAAAAGTGACCTAATGGTCAAAATCGTAATTATTGACGAAATTCGCGGAAGAAACGCCTTATAGGGTGGCGCCCTAAAATGCAGGATTATTCAAATCCTAAGGTTCACCCTCCCACCCCTTTTTAGGGGCCACATTGGACCCTAAAAGTGACCAAATGGTCAAAATCGTAATTATTGATGGAAATTCGCGGAACAAACGACGTCATAGGGTTAGGCCCGAAAATACATGATCATTCAAATCCTAAGGTTCACCCTCCAACCCCTTTTCAGGGGCCACATTGGACCCTAAAAGTGACCAAATGGTCAAACTCGTAACTGTTTGCCGTAATTCGCGGAACAAACGGCGTTATAGGGGGGGCGCCCTAAAATACAAGACTACTCAAATCCTAAGGTTCACCCTCCCACCCCTTTTTAGGGGCCACATTGGACCCTAAACGTGACCAAATGGTCAAAATCGTAATTATTGATGGAAATTCGCGGAACAGGCGACAGCATAGGGTGGCGCCCGAAGATACAAGATCATTCAAATCCTAAGGTTCACCCTACAACCCCTTTTTGGGGGCCATATTGGACCCTAAAAGTGACCAAATGGTCAAACTGGTAACTGCTGGCCGTAATTCGCGGAACAAACGGTGTTATAGGGTGGCGCCCTCAAATGCAAGATTATTCAAATCCTAAGGTTCGCCCTCCCACTCCTTTTTAGGGGCCAGATTGGACCCTAAAAGTGACCAAATGGTCAAAATCGTAATTATTGACCGAAATTCGCGGAACACACGGCGTTATGGGGTGGCGCCCTAAAATACAAGATTATTCAAATCCTAAGGTTCACCCTCCCACCTCTTTTTAGGGGCCACATTGGACCCTAAAAGTGACCAAATGGTCAAAATCGTAATTATTGATGGAAATTCGCGGAACAGGCGACATCATAGGGTGGTGCCCGAAAATACAATATCATTCAAATCCTAAGGTTCACCCTACAACCCCTTTTTAGGGGCCATATTGGACCCTAAATGTGACCAAATGGTCAAACTCGTAACTGTTGGCCATAATTTGCGGAACAAACGGTGTTATAGGGTGCCGCCCTAAAATGCAAGCTTATTCAAATCCTAAGGTTCACACTCCCACCCCTTTTTAGAGGCCACATTGGACCCTAAAAGTGACCAAATGGTCAAAATCGTAATTATTGATGGAAATTCGCGGAACAGGCGACATCATAGGGTGGTGCCCGAAAATACAATATCATTCAATTCCTAAGGTTCACCCTACAACCCCTTTTTAGGGGCCATATTGGACCCTAAATGTGACCAAATGGTCAAACTGGTAACTGCTGGCCGTAATTCGCGGAACAAATGGTGTTATAGGGTGGCGCCCTAAAATGCAAGATTATTCAAATCTTAAGGTTCGCCCCCCACTCCTTTTTAGGGGCCAGATTGGACCCTAAAAGTGACCAAATGGCCAAAATCGTAATTATTGACCGAAATTCGCGGAACACACGGCGTTATGGGGTGGCGCCCAAAAATACAAGATTATTCAAATCCTAAGGTTCACCCTCCCACTCCTTTTTAGGGGCCAGATTGGACCCTAAAAGTGACCAAATGGTCAAAATCGTAATTATTGATTGAAATTCGCGGAACAATCGACGTCATAGGGTGGCGCCCGAAAATATAAGATCATTCAAATCCTAAGGTTCACCCTCCAACCCCTTTTTAGGGGCCATATTGGACCCTAAATGTGACCAAATGGTCAAACTCGTAACTGTTGGCCATAATTTGCGGAACAAACGGTGTTATAGGGTGCCGCCCTAAAATGCAAGCTTATTCAAATCCTAAGGTTCACACTCCCACCCCTTTTTAGAGGCCAGATTGGACCCTAAAAGTTATCAAATGGTCAAAATCGTAATTACTGACCGAAATTCGCGGAACACACGGCATTATAGGGTGGCGCCCTAAAATACAAGATTATTCAAATCCTAAGGTTCTCACTCCCACCCCTTTTTAGGGGCCAGATTGGACCCTAAAAGTGACGAAATGGTCAAAATCGTAATTATTGATGGAAATCGCGGAACAAACGGCGTCATAGGGTGGCGCCCAAAAATACAAGATCATTCAAATCCTAAGGTTCACCCTCCAACCCCTTTTTAGGGGCCATATTGGACCCTAAAAGTGACCAAATGGTCAAACTCGTAACTGTTGGCCGTAATTCGCGGAACAAACGGCGTTATAGGGCGGCGCCCTAAAATGCAAGATTATTCAAATCCTAAGGTTCGCCTTCACACCCATTTTTAGGGGCCAGATTGGACCCTAAAAGTGACCAAACGATCAAAATCGTAATTATTGACGGAAATTCGCTGAACAAACGGCCTTATAATGTGGCGCCCTAAAATACAAGACTATTCAAATCCTAAGGTTCACCCTCCCACCCCTTTTTAGGGCCACATTGGACCCTAAAAGTGACCAAAGGGTCAAAATCGTAATTATTGACCGAAATTCGCGGAACAAACGGCGTTATAGGGTGGCGCCCTAAAATACAAGATTATTAAATCGTAATTATTGACGGAAATTCGCGGAACAAACGGCCTTATAGGGTGGCGCCTTAAAATACAAGACTATTCAAATCCTAAGGTTCACCCTCCCACCCCTTTTTAGGGCCACATTGGACCCTAAAAGTAACCAAAGGGTCAAAATTGTAATTATTGACCGAAATTCGCGGAAAAAACGGCGTTATAGGGTGGCGCCCTAAAATACAAGATTATTCAAATCCTAAGGTTCACCCTCCCACTCCTTTTTAGGGACACATTGGACCCTAAAAGCGACCAAATGGTAAAAATCGTAATTATTGATGGAAATTCTCCAGAACAAACGCCTTAGAGGGCGGCGCCCTAAAATACGAGATTATTGAAATCCTAAGGTTCACCCTCCCACCCCTTTTTAGGGTCCACATTGGACCCTAAAAGTGACAAAATGGTCAAAATCGTAATTATTGACCGAAAATCGCGGAACACACGGCGTTATAGGGTGGCGCCCTAAAATACAAGATTATTCAAATCCTACTGTTCACCCTCCCACTCCTTTTAGGGGCCAGATTGGACCCTAAAAGTGACAAAATGTTCAAAATCGTAATTATTGATGGAAATCGCGGAACAAACGGCGTCATAGGGTGGCGCCCAAAAATACAAGATCATTCAAATCTTAAGGTTCTCCCTCCAACCCCCTTTTAGGGGCCACATTGAACCCTAAAAGTGACCAAATGATTAAAATCGTAATTATTGACGGAAATTCGCGGAACAAATGCCTTATAGGGTGGCGCCCTAAAATACAAGACTATTCAAATCCTAAGGTTCCTCTCCCACCCCTGTTTAGGGGCCACATTGAACCCTAAAAGTGACCAAATAGTCAAAATTGTAATTATTGATGGAAATTCGCGGAACAAGCGACGACGAAAATACAAGATCATTCAAATCCTAAGGTTCACCCTCCAACCCCCTTTTAGGGGCCATATTAGACCCTAAAAGTGACCAAATGGCCAAACTCGTAACTGTTGGCCGTAATTCGCGGAACAAACGGCGTTATAGGGTGGCGCCCTAAAATCCAAGATTATTCATATCCTAAGGTTCGCCTTCACACCCTTATTTAGGGGCCAGATTGGACCCTAAAAGTGACCACATGGTCAAAATCGTAATTATTGACCGAAATTCGGCGAACACACGGCGTTATAGGGTGGCGCCCTAAAATACAAGACTACTCAAATCCTAAGGTTCACCCTCCCACCCCTTTTTAGGGTCCACATTGGACCCTAAAAGTGACCAAAGGGTCAAAATCGTAATTTTTGATGGAAATTCGCGGAACAAATGACGTCATAGAATGGCGCCCGAAAATACAAGATCATTTAAATCCTAAGGTTCACCCTCCAACCCCTTTTTAGGGGCCATATTGGACCCTAAAAGTGACCAAATGGTCAAACTGGTAACTGTTGGCCGTAATTCGCAGAACAAACGGCGTTATAGGGTGGCGCCCTAAAATGCAAGATTATTCAAATCCTAAGGTTCACCCTCCAACTCCTTTTTAGGGGCCTGATTGGACCTAAGCGTGACCAAATGGTCAAAATCGTAATTATTGACCGAAATTCGCGGAACACACGGCGTTATAGGGTGGCGTCCTAAAATACAAGATTATTCAAATCCTAAGGTTCACCCTCCCACTCCTTTTTAGGGGCCAGATTGGACCCTAGAAGTGACCAAACGGTCAAAATCGTAATTATTGACCGAAATTCGGCGAACACACGGCGTTATAGGGTGGCGCCCTAAAATGCAAGATTATTCAAATGCTAAGGTTTGTTCTCCCACCCCTTTTCAGGGGCCATATTGGACCCTAAAAGTGACCAAATGGTCAAACTCGTAACTGTTGGCCATAATTTGCGGAACAAACGGCGTTATAGGGTGGCGTCCCTAAAATGCAAGATTATTCAAATCCTAAGGTTTGTTCTCCCCACCCCTTTTCAGGGGCCAGATTGGACCCTAAAAGTGACCAAATGGTCAAAATCGTAATTATTGACTGAAATTCGGCGAACACACGGCGTTATAGGGTGGCGCCCTACAATGCAAGATTATTCAAATCCTAAGGTTCACACTCCCACCCCTTTTTAGGGGCCAGGTTGGACCCTAAAAGTGACCAAATGGTCAAAATCGTAATTATTGACCGAAATTCGCGAAACAAACAGCGTCATAGGGAGGCGCCCAAAAATCCAAGATCATTCAAATCCTAAGGTTCACCCTCCAACCCCCTTTTAGGGGCCACATTGGACCCTAAAAGTGACCAAATGGTCAAAATCGTAATTATTGATGGAAATTCGCGGAACAAACGCCTTATAGGGTGGCGCCCTAAAATACAAGATTATTCAAATCCTAAGGTTCACCCTCCCAACCCTTTTTAGGGGCCACATTGGACCCTAAAAGTGACCAAATGGTCAAAATCGTAATTTTCTATGAAAATTCGCGGAACAAACGACGTCATAGGGTGGCGCCCGAAAATACAAGATCATTCAAATCCTAAGGTTCACCCTCCAACCCCTTTTTAGGGGCCATATTGGACCCTAAAAGTGACCAAATGGTCAAACTCGTAACGGTTGGCCGTTATTCGCGGAAGAAACGGCGTTATAGGGTGGCGCCCTAAAATGCAAGATTATTCAAATCCTAAGGTTCGCCTTCACACCAATTTTTAGGGGCCAGATTGGACCCTAAAAGTGACCAAACGGTCAAAATCGTAATTATTGACCGAAATTCGGCGAACACACGGCGTTATAGGGTGGCGCCCGAAAATACAAGAGTACTCAAATCCTAAGGTTCACCCTCCCACCCCTTTTTAGGGGCCACATTGGACCCTAAAAGTTACCAAATGGTCAAAATCGTAATTTTTGATGGAAATTCGCGGAACAAACGACGTCATAGAGTGGCGCCCGAAAATACAAGATCACTCAAATCCTAAGGTTCACCCTCCAACCACCTTAAAAGCGGTGCCCTCGCACCGCTTTTTAGGGGCTTCATTGGACCCTGAATGTGACCAAAGTCAAAATCGTAATTATTTATCGTAATTTGCGGAACAATTGGCGTTATAGGGTGGCGCCCTGAAATACAAGATCATTCAAATCCTAAGGTTCACCCTTCAGCCCCTTTTTAGGGCCACATTGGACCCTAAAAGTGACCAAGTCGTCAAAATCGTAATTGTTGGTCGAAGTTCGCTTAACAAACGGCGTTATAGGGTGGCGCCCTAAAATGCAAGATTATTCAAGTCCTAAGGTTCACCCTCCCACCCATTTTTAGGGGCCAGATTGGACCCTAAAAGTGACCAAATGGTCAAAGTCATAATTATTGATGGAAATTTGCGGAACAAACAGCGTTTTTTTTTTCTCTCTTTTTTTTTCTTTTCTTTTTTTTGGTGTAAAGACTGGGAGCAATTAGGTGGATTCACGGCTCTAAACTGTATTTATTATTATTATTGTTATTGTTATAGGGTGGCGCCCGAAAATATAATATTATTCAAATCCTAACGTTAACCCTCCCGATCCTGTTCAGGGGCGAAATTGGACTCTAAAAGTGACCAAACGGTCAAAATGGTAATTATTGGCTGAAATATTGAGAACAAATGGCCTTCTAGAGTGGCACCGTAAATTACGAGATTATTCAAATCCTCGGGTTCATCCTTCGACCCTATTTATGGGCCCTACTGAAGCCCTGAAACGCCCAGTTGTAAAATGTTACAAAAATAGGTAAAAATCATCAGATATTTTATTGCTGATAGATTGCATCCGAGGAATAGAAAATTGACACGACGTCATCCCCAATCGGACGCCATATCGGGCCCTACTAAGACCCCGAGAAGGGTCAGTTACAAAATATCAACAAAGTTTGTGAAAAGAGCTAGATATTTTGTGGTTTATGAGAGGCAGCGAGGACTTAAAAGATTGACATCTCGGGTGCCCCGATCGGATATCATTTAGGACCATGCTAAGACTTCCAAAAGGGCCAATTACAAAACATCAAGGACACAAATGGGTATATTAGAAACAGTTACTATACTTGGCAATCATCGCTGGGTGTTCTTGGCGTTGATGGGGACCCCTTTGGAATAGAGGCGATTGACAGTTCAACTGGCCCGATAGAAAACCTTTTTGGGGACCTTTATCTGGGCTTTAAAATGGTAGTTATGTGTTGATAGGGGCTGGCAAAACCGGACACGGGGGATATCAACAGGCATTATCTACAGTAAAAGTCTTCTCCGATGGAACACATGCAGTGGACATTTCTGGATTGCATCCTTCTGTAAACCCATGATATGGCATTACAGATTTGCTTAAGTTACTGCTAACATTGAACACCTCAGTGGGACAATTCATACATCCGCCAAGCTGTGCTGTGTAAAAATAGAGATACAGTCCAATATGAAGCACCCACTATAGACGTGTTCAACTTCAGAGACCATCACCACACGCGTGTGCTTCTATCATATTCTGGTCTGGCATATGCTGACCAAAAACATATTTATTCACCTATTCACTTGTATAATTACTTGTAGTGTTGGTACATGTCTGTCGATAAGCAGATAGGTTGGAATATCAGTTATGGGTTGGGCTTTTATCGGCCACTGTCGGGTGAACACCTCATTTATGGAAGTGAGCTTTAGTATCTGAAGAAGGTATAAATAATTGCTTTTGCTTGATCTGTTCCTTATGATCAGTGTTATTGTGGAGTGATATTTGTGTGTACGGCGACATCAACCCCCTCAACCGAATCAATCCGCATAAAGCCTGATGAGCAAGCTTCTTATTTTTATTTTATCAAACTTTGTTTGATTGCATACCTCAGTTAATTTGTACTATCGGGTTGTCCGTCATTGTCGAAATCCACTCTGACTACCACGAAACAAAGATGTTCCAGTCATATTCAACCTTCAGTGGGTGATAATCTTGTAAAAATAGTTGATTGCCGCATAATATATTTTTATGTATAATCCCTGAAAACCACATGACACACTACTGCTTCCCTTCCGAGGTCCCCCTACGGGGTCCTGCCAATCAGGACGCAAGCATACGAGATATACTACTGCTTCCCTTCCGAGGTCCCCCTGCGGGGTCCTGCCAATGAGGACTCAAACATACGAGACATACTACTGCTTCACTTCCGAGGTCCCCCTGCGGTGTCCTGCCAATGATCCCTGAAAACCACATGACACACTACTGCTTCCCTTCCGAGGTCCCCCTGCGGGGTCCTGCCAATGATCCCTGAAAACCACACGACATACCACTGATAGCTTTTGGTTTTCAAACTAAAAACAGTCCACTATCATAGCTGTTTTAATCTTTTTATTCTTTATTCTATCAGTAACAATATTCATGTATTTCAAGCACTATCTTTCTGATTATTCTTGATACCCCAATGATACCCACCCAAAGCCTTAGGAGCCATTATAACTGGGACCCCATGTGCACACTCCACCAATCCCTGCGTGTGAGCTCCCAGTGGTGGGACGGGAGGGGATCTTCAATTCAAATACAAACTGTCACTTACCCCCAAATACAAACTGTCACTTCCTGTTTTTAACATCTATCATTCCCAGGAGGCATCAGAATCGATTTCAGTGCTTCAGAATTTGAAAAAAATATACGTAGAGGGGCCTTCAGACCCTCAACCGAGGGGGGGGGGATACGCCCAATTCCATGGGTCAGTCCTTCGAAATATGTCAGCGTTATATTGAACTTGCCCCCCCCCCCCCCCCCACATCCCCATTTCGAAAATAGAGAAATCGATTATATATAGTTATATACAATATAGCAGGAGCGTGGCCCGGATTTTATAATTGTCTGTGTGTGTGGGGGGTGGGGGGCTAGCCAGTTTGTTTTCGTTGTTAAAGTATGTGTGTGTGTGAGCAACCTTGATATTTGAAAAGACTCGGTGGGATTTCGAAGGTCCCCCTCAATTCTAACTAGGACCTCGGTCATTTCCACTCCTCGTACTTCCCTTCAGGGAAGTAGGGGGGTGAGGCAATGGCATGAAGACCAAACAGAACATTTTGCAAAACTCCGTGCTTTAAGATTCAATATGAAGTAATTTTAGTGTGTGTAGCTCCATTTGGGACAAGCATGATTTGGGGAGTTTTTGTTATGTGAAACATGGTCATGATCACCTTACCCCAACCCACAAGCCAGGCGGCTAGGCGACTGATTTCTGTAGACCACAACGGGAAAAGTACAGGGAAATATTACCGGAAAATAGCATTGTCTTTTTTTAAATGCATTGTCGAGTTACACCCTTGTGATAAATAGAGACTGTTGCGTTCGTTTTCCTCAACAAAGACTAAGACTAAGGCAGCATTGAGAGAAATGCCTTGTAGCACTTTTTGGAAGGGGGGGGGGGGGGGGGGGCAAAGTGTTATACCGTAGACAATTCATTGTTTGTTAATTCCAGTCTCCTGCTAAACACATTATTGTGTATCATACACAATATGTGTAGTGGGCGAGGGGAATCAAGACCCAATTACTTCATGCCCAATCTGTGCCAGTATCTGTGAGAGAAAGGTAGTAAGGATTGTGCCAAGACATCAGCTTCAATGGTAATCGTATGTGCTAACTGGGCAAGAAATATAAAGAAGAAAAAATCAGCTTCAATGGTAATCGTATGTGCTAACTGGGCAAGAAATATAAAGAAGAAAATTAGATGTACACGGATTGGACACTAGCCGAAGTGTCCAGAGACAGCGGGTGGGCACTCTAGGGAGCAAAATTCACTAACCTTATATAAAGTAAAAGAAATTATTTCTGGGTGATAAGTGTGTTTCATTTTATATAAACTTAGTGCAGTCTGACATTTCAAATTCTGAAGCTCTGTGATCGATTCTGGCGCCTCCCGAGGAAAGATGGGGTTAAAAACAGTAAGTGGCAGTTTGCACCTGGGTCCACCTGCCCTCTCCCACCTCCATCACTCTATGGCCCACCACTGGAAGCTCATACATAGGGATTGATGTATATATCAGTGTTAGCAATTTGTTGAATGATGTGACGATATTTCGGCATCAAAACTAAAATTATCGCTAATTACAAAATGTGTGAGTGAGTAAAAATAAAACTACTTCATCATTCAATGACAATTATAAGTCAATCATTACAAAATACTATTTCGTAACAATCGTCTGGTTACTCAACAAAAATCTTGAACTCTATCACTGTGTTTCAGTTGCATAATACAATCCGAGATAATAATGAAGGACACGATGAAAAGCAATGTGCATCAAGTGGTCATTTACAGACAAACAACACTTATTGTTTTTCCAACGCTTGACCGATGTGGCCCCTAAAAGGGGTGGGATGGTGAACCTTAGGATTTGAATAATCTTACATTTTAGGGCGCCACCCTATAACTCCGTTTGTTCCGCGAGTTACGGCCAACAATTACGATTTTGACCATTTGGTCACATTTAGGGTCCATTGTGGCCCCTAAAAAGGGGTTGGAGGGTGAACCTTAGGATTTGAATGATCTTGTATTTTTGGGCGCCACCCTATGACGCCGTTTGTTCCGCGATTTCCATAAATAATTACGATTTTGACCATTTTGTCACTTTTAGGGTCCAATCTGGGCCCTAAAAAGGAGTGGGAGGGTGAACCTTAGGCTTTGAATAATCTTGTAGTTTAGGGCGCCACCCTATAACGCCGTGTGTTCCGCGAATTTCGGTCAATAATTACGATTTTGACCATTTGGTCACGTTTAGGGTCCAATCTGGCCCCTAAAAGGGGTGGGAGGGTGAACCTTAGGATTTGAATAATCTTGTATTTTAGGGCGCCACCCCATAAGGCCGTGTGTTCGCCGAATTTCGGCCAATAATTACGATTTTGACCGTTTGGTCACTTTTAGGGTCCAATCTGGCCTCTAAAAAGGGGAGAGAGGGCGAACCTTAGGATTTGAATAATCTTGCATTTTAGGGTGCCACCCTATAATGTCGTTTGTTCCGCAAATTACGGCCAACAGTTACGAGTATGACCATTTGGTCACTTTTAGGGTCCAATGTGGGCCCTAAAAAGGGGTTGGAGGGTGAACCTTAAGATTTGAATGATCTTGTATTTTAGGGCGCCACCCTATGACGCCGTTTGTTCCGCGAATTTCCATCAATAATTCCGATTTTGAACATTTGGTCACTTTTAGGGTTAAATCTGGCTCCTAAAAAGGGATGGGAGGGTGAACCTTAAGATTTGAATAATCTTGTATTTTAGGGCGCCACCCTATAAGGCCGTTTGTTCTGCGAATTTCCGTCAATAATTACGATGATTTTGACCATTTGGTAACTTTTAGGGTCCAATCTGGCCCCTAAAAAGGGGCGGTAGGGTGAAATTTACGATTTGAATAATCTTACATTTTAGAGAGCCACCTTTTAAGGCCGTTTGTTCCGCGAAATTCGGTCAATAATTACGATTTTGACCATTTGGTCACTGATAGGGTCCAATGTGGCCCCTAAAAGGGGTGGGAGGGTGAACCTTAGGATTTGAATAATCTTGTATTTTAGGGCGCCACGCTATGACGCCGTTTGTTCCGCGAATTTCCGTCAATAATTACGATTTTGACCATTTCGCCACTTTTCGGGTCCAATCTGGCCCCTAAAAAGGGGTTGGAGGGTGAACCTTAGGATTTGAATGATCTTGTGTTTTCAGGCGCCACCCTATGACGCCGTTTGTTCCGCGAATTTCCATCAATAATTACGATTTTGACCATTTGGTCACTTTTAGGGTCCAATGTGGCCCCTAAAAAGGGGTGGGAGGGTGAACCTTAGGATTTGAATAATCTTGCATTTTAAGGCGCCACCCTATAAGGCAGTTTGTTCCGCGAATTACGGCCAACAGTTACGAGTTTGACCATTTGGTCACTTTTAGGGTCCAATATGGCTCCTAAAAAGGGGTTGGAGGGTGAACCTTAGGATTTGAATGATCTTATATTTTCGGGCGCCACCCTATGACGCCGTTTGTTCCGCGAATTTCCGTCAATAATTACGATTTTGACCATTTGGTCACTTTTAGGGTCCAATCTGGCCCCTAAAAAGGGGTGGGAGGATGAACCTTAGGATTTGAATGATGTTGTATTTTGGGCGCCACCCTATGACGCCGTTTGTTTCGCGAATTTCCATCAATAATTACGATTTTGACCATTTGGTAACTTTTAGGGTCCAATGTGGCCCCTAAAAAGGGGTGGGAGGGTGAACCTTAGGATTTGAATAATCTTGTATTTTAGGGCGCCACCCTATAATGCCGAGTGTTCGCCGAATTTCGGTCAATAATTACGATTTTGACGTTTGGTCACTTGTAGGGTCCAATCTGGCCCCCAAAAAGGGGTGAGAGGGTAAACCTTAGGATTTGAATAATCTTGCATTTTAGGGCGCCACCCTATAAGGCAGTTTGTTCCGCGAATTACGGCCAACAGTTACGAGTTTGACCATTTGGTCACTTTTAGGATCCAATCTGGCCCCTAAAAAGTGGTTGGAGGGTGAACCTTAGGATTTGAATGATCTTGTATTTTCGGGCGCCACCCTATGACGCCGTTTGTTCCGCAAATTTCCATCAATAATTACGATTTTGACCATTTGGTCAGTTTTAGGGTCCAATGTGGCCCCTAAAAAGGGGTGGGAGGGTGAACCTTAGGATTTGAATAATCTTGTATTTTAGGGCGCCACCCTATAAGGCCATTTATTTTTCGAATTTCTGCTAAATTTAGAAAGTCGAATAAGGAACTGGGAATAAGTAACGGATTTCACAGCGCTAATATATACAATATAAAATACATTGAAATATATGAATGAATGAAAAGTTTCTGCGCGCCGAAGGCGCACAGGGACAATGTGGGATTGAAATCCCTTGCGACCCTAATAACTTTAATTGCTTTATAGCATTATTTGCTTATAAATCAATGAGAGTCGGGAGCGAGAGCCAATAATCTTATTAAGTTTGAGTGTGCGACTGGCAATAGGATAGTGGGTTGAGTTCCCCGAGAACCTCGAACTGGCAAATGGCTAGGAATTTGCATAATGACAAGAGTTCTGCTCCGTGTTTGCCAAGAGAAGTGGGCAAATTTATGGTAATACTGAAACCGCAGTTTGGTGGTTATTTTAGAAAAAAGAAAAAGTCATATATATTTTTGGATAACTATCGAGGGATCTCTGTCAGTAGCAACATTGGAAAGGTTTTCTGTAAAGTCATGTATGGGAGACTAGAGGAGGTGATTGAAGAGAAGGGTTTTTGGGAGAAATCCAGAATGGCTTCAGGAAGGGAAGGAGAGTTACTGACCATCTTTTCACACGATCCCAAATGATAGAATCCGCGAAAGCAAAAAAGAAAAAGATGTTTATGGTCTTTTTGGATATCAAAAAGGCATACGATAGAGTATGGAGGGAAGGTATGTGGCGCAAGCTGGAGGCCATGGGCTTAGGAGGTGAGTTTGTTGAAATTATGAAAACATTATATAAGTATGTACAGAGTGAACTTAGCCTGGGAAACATTACAACAAAACGTGTGCCTATGGAGATAGGCCTAAAACAGGAGTGTATCCTTTCGCCGATCCTGTTTGCATTGTACATCAAAGGTTTAGGAGATGAACTCCTGCGTAGCGAGGAGGGGGTAGCAGTTGGGGACTTGAAGATCCCAGGGCTATTTTTTGCAGACGATATGGTTCTAGTGTCAGAAAGCGAAGAGGGGCTAACGAAAATGCTGGGAATTGTTGGGAAATATGGGAGCAAATGGAGACTCGAACTTAATGAAAGCAAGAGCAAAGTTATACCCGTGGGCCGCAAAGTGGACCCCCCTCGAAGGTGGAGAGTGGGTGAGTTCTGCATTCCGGAAGGGAGCAGCAAACTTCTCAGTGTAGGAGAGACAGGTGATTATGAGTATTTGGGGGTAAATATAAACATTACAGGAAGAGTCATCTACCGAACCACACAAATAAATTGATTCTGAAGGGGAAGCGAATCCTTAACCAAATGAAACTTATAGGGAGAAACAGTTTCAATAAGGTTTTCGTGGGGAAAACCATTTGGGAAATGGTGGGGCTGCCAAGTATAACATACGGTACGGAAGTGGTACCCCTAAACCACACGGCCGTAAAGAGCTTGGAAATCCTGTAGAACGATGCAGGCCGATGGATAACGGGGTCGAGTAATGCCGCAGCGCTAGAAGCAATCAGGGGTGAGCTTGGGTGGATGAGGATGAAGGACAGGATAGACCTGTTGAAACTCGGTTATCTTAATTATTTGGTAAATCTCCCCGACAGCCGATGGTGTAAAGTAATGTTCCTGAGAATTTTCAACTCAAATATCAAAACGGGGTGGATGGTCCAAGTGAGGGAGCTAGTAGAGAACTACTCATTGGAGATCTTGGACCTGGACGTTGGGGCAAACCAGGGTAAAAAAATCGTCAGAGAAAGGGTCATGGTGGATTGTAACCGTAATTGGCGAGAGGGAGTCAAATCAAAGAGGTCTTTGGGTGGCCTGCGTGATAAAGAGAAGCCAGGTTTTGAAGAGTACCTTGATGGCACTTTTGGGGGTCACTGTTGTTCAAGCTGAGGTCGCGATCCCTGGAGCTGGGGGGGAAAATTGGGAAAGACGGTGAAAGGGAGTGCCAGATGTGTAACCTGAGCATGGTGGAGACCCTGGAACACTTTCTTCTAGAATGCCCAAAGTATCAGTCTAAAAGAATGAGATTCACTGGGAGTATAATGGGGAAGTGGGATGGGAGAATGAAGGACATGTGGTTAGGGGGAGACTCAAAGGAGAGGGTTAATATGCTAATCGGAGAGATTGGGAAGAATAATAATAATAACTCTTTGGCCAGCCGCTGATTTGTCGCGGTCCTCATAAGAGAAGGCCATCATCCCCCCTGCACCCCACCCCTCTTCCCCTCCTCTCCTCCCAGCATTCAGATATAAACTGCTTAATAGTGTCCCTCACTTCCTCTTTTTCAATTTCTTCAATAAGCATTCCTACCCTCTCCCTCGTGTCCCCCTTCAGCCATCTATCCTTTGTTTCTTCACCCCACTTCTGCATTATTCTTCCAGTAAATTTTATTCTATGAGGTATATACTGTGGGCATTCCAAGAGAAAATGTTCCAGGGTCTCCACTACTCCAGAGTGGCACATTTGGCATCCCTTTTCCCCATCTCTCCCAATTTTTCCCCGAAGCTCCAGTGATCTTGATCTCAGTTTGAACAGCAGTGACCCTCCAAAGGTGCCATCTAGGTACTTCTCAAAAGCTGGCTTTTCTTTATATTGTAACCCCTGCAGTGATCTTTTCACGCTAACCCCTGCTCGCCAGTTTCGATTGCAATCTTCCATGACTCTCTCTTTGACAAACCTTTTGCCTTCTTTCATTCCTACTTCTATGTTTGTGACCTCTATAGAGTAATTGTCCATTAGTTCCCTCACATGTTTTGACCACCCCGTTTCTATATTAGAATTCCAAATGGTATCGAGCATCAATTTGCACCACCGGTTGTCAGGCAGGTTTCTCAAGTAGTTAAAGTAACACAGTTTTCCCAAATCTACCCTGTCCTTGATTTTCATCCACCCAAGCTCCCCCCTTACTGCTTCCAAAGCTGCAGCATTACTCGACCCTGTTATCCATCTGCCGGCATCATTCTGAGTACTTTCCAACTTCTTAATAACGGTTTGGTTTAATGGAATCACGTCCGTGCCATACGTTATACTTGGTAAACCCACCCTCTCCCACAGTGTTTTTCCCACAAAGACCTTATTGAAACTATTTTTCCCTAAAAGTTTTAGTTGGTTCAGAATTCTTTTCCCCTTCAGAATCAGTTTGGCTGAGTAATTTCTGTACACCCCTCTTCCCGTTATATTTATGCTTAAGCCCTAGATACTCATACTCTCCCGTTTCTCCTACAGTGATTTGTTTGCTTTCCCCTTCGGGGATTGAGAACTCCCCCACTCTCCATCTCTTCGTCATATCTACCTTGCGTCCAACGTGTATTACCTTGCTTTTATTTTCATTTAGTTCGAGCCGCCAAGTGTTCCCATATCTACCAACAATTTCCAGCAGTTTCTCTAGCTCCTGTTCAGTTCTAGACATTAACACCATGTCGTCCGCAAAGAATAAGCCTGGTATCTTTATGTCTCCAACATTTACCCCCTCCACACTCTGAATTAGTTCGTCCCCTAAATGTTTAACATACAATGCAAACAAAATCGATGAAAAGATACACCCCTGCTTGAGGCCTATATCCATAGGGACTCGTTTTGTAGTGATACTCCCTAGACTGAGTTGGCTTTGCACATCTGTATACAGTGCTTTCATGATTCCCACAAAGTCACCCCCCAGTCCGATGCCCTCGAGCTTTCGCCACATACCTTCCCTCCACACTCGGTCGTACGCTTTTTTCACATCTAGAAATGCCAGAAACATCTTTTTCTTTTCAGCCTTTGTTGATTCTATCAGTTGGGTGAGTGTAAATAGGTGATCAGTGACTCTTCGTCCTTTCCTGAAACCATTTTGAATTTCTCCTAAAAAACTTTCTCTTCAATAACTTCCTCTAGTCTACCGTATATGACCTTACAGAATACTTTTCCGATGTTACTACTAACTGATATCCCCCTATAGTTATCTAGAACTTCCTTATCCCCCTTTTTGTGTATGAACGACACCTTACTTTCCCTCCACTCTCTGGGGACCTCTTGCTTTCGCAGAGCCAGGTTGAAAAGGTCTGTCAGGACTTCAATAAGTGTACCCCCTCCATTTTTGAGGAATTCGTTCGGAATTTCATCAGTCCCTCCCGCTTTACCATTTTTTAACTTCGAGACCACGTTCCGCACTTCTTCTGCCGTTATTTCGCTACATACACGATTGGATAGGTTCTCCTCCGCCAGTGTATTTCTTTTTGGTGGGGACCCACTGCCCCATCGCCTATCGTTTATCTTTTCCCAGTGCTTGACTAACTCTGAAGCGATACGGCCTTTATCTTCTGTACTTTCCCCATCCACTTTGATACTCTGCACACTACTTTTCCCCCGTTTATTTACCCAGTTCCAAAATACGTTTGAGCTCGAACCCCCCGTTTTCTTTATTGTTCTGGCAAGACTGCAATTGCGCTCCTTCCTATAGATCGATGTTGCGCTTGAGACGGTACCACATGCTTCTGACTCGAGTCAGACTTGTTGCTCCCCTTTTATACTTTTCGGAGGTATACATATTGGGTTTCCCCAAGAAGAAATTTGACTTCTTAATCTCATGTGTTCAGGAGTATCTTGTTTGAGATCTATTAAAAGATAACCATATGGTGTCGAAGTGGCAACTTCGAAAACTTCTCTCAGAAACTTGGATTGACCACGATACATCTGTGCTGCCAAGTGTGAGATCTGAGAACGATCCCTAGGATTTTTAAACAAGATCATGTAATGACTATTGAGAGCTACAGTCCTATGGACTTTATTTTTATCGAATAAATTTTGAACAATGTACATCACACTAATGTTATGGTGATGACTACCTTTAGTAAATAATCTAGACACTCAAACATCTACATCGAGCATCAGATCATCCAATATGACTAAACTATCAGATTTTAATTCTCGAGGGAGACCCTCTACGAATTCTACTTGGGGTAAGGTATTGTATGAAGGCTGCCATTCACTATAACACCAAATGATGTGACTTGGAACAGGTGATATAATATTTTGAATGTTTTGAATAACCCGATTTACAAAGGATGATTTACCACTACCCGTGAGACCACACAATAAACAAGTGAATGGATGCTTCCAACGAGGATCCATCTTTGTTGTTCTATGTGGGTACTACTTTCTTTTATACCTTATGGGGAGGTGGCCCCCCACTGAACGTGGGTACTACTCCCCTTTTATACCTTTTGGAGAGGTGGTCAATATGACCGTCATCCAAAAAATATTTAAAATTGGTGGCCCTCTGACTTACTGGCTGGGGACAGGTTAAGTTTGTTTGATATTTGTCAAGAAGATAAACATCAAATAACTTAAGGGTCATTACCACTTTTTTTTCTTGTTTCTTCATTTTATACTTTTTTTCTTTTTTTTTTGTATAAAAAACAAACATCTATTTAAAACATCTATTTACATCGTCAGACTGAGTGGTTTCTTGACGGCCATGAATTCAGTCACCAAGTCCATAATACAACGTCTCTGTTCATTTGTGAGGGGTACGTGACCACTCTCCCCCTGGGGGCGAGTTAGCCCGATTTTGGGGGCGAGTTGGCCCACTTTGAAAATTATCGTTATTTATTTATTTATTTGAATTAAATTGAATTATTTTATATTTCCTGTTACTTACAGTTTTCTCCAGTGGGAGTTGCAAACAGCGAGGAAAATCTTCACCTGCTGCCGGGTCTCCCCTCCCTGAGATATAAATCTCAGGGGAAAAAAGGCTGGCTCTTTTGTGTTTGTGGGTGGGGGGGGGGGGGGGTGTTGGAGGTCATTTGGAATTCCCGAAGGATAACCAGATACCTCAAAATCACATACGGCATCCTATCTCCCAGAAGGCTTGATGGATGACTCCCGGTTTTTTCAAACTAAACTGTTGGAGCTTTCTTCACTCCTTTTTTGTAACCGCTATGGACCTGTGGTCATATACCGGGGCCGCTACCAAACCGGCGTTGCTGTTGGGTTTTCTTTTTTTTTTTTCACTTAAAATTGCCGTCACACAACATTATATTCTGGCTCGCCACCATGGTGGGACTCAAACCTCTACCATCGCCAAGCTGGAACCGAATAGAGCCCACTCTTTAATAGTCTTAATGGCGTTGAGAGATTGATCTTTGACAATCTATCACTCCAACGCAAACTGCCGGGAATTCTAACCACGTGCATACCCCTTCAGACCCCATTTGAGGCAATAGGAAAGCTAGGCCTGTGTGATCCAAGATCCAAGTGAAATAGAATAAGGCTAACCGGGTCGCAAGGGATTTGTAAATCCCACATCGTCCCTGCGCGCCTTCGTCGCGCTAAAACCTTTCATTCATTCATTCACTTTTTCACGTAATGCTTGTTAGAGTTTGGATGAAATAAATGCTGTCTGGAAGATAACGCTCGCCTTTTTGTTCTACAGGTAAGTTTCATGTTTAAATATTTAATATAACACTTTATATTACTATTTAACTCTCTGATAGCGTCTGTTTGAATGTCTTGTCCTGTGTGATAAGTTAACCCTTGCACACCGGCTATGAAATTCAAACTGGCTGTTCAGGAATATTAATTTAGCGATGTGAAGTTAGTTACTTATTTGACATTTTAACATTTTGACATTTTTTTTACATCAAAACAGGAAAAATGGCACCTGCTGTAGGGTGGCACAAATGAAGACGAGTTGATTGGCATGTTGCCCGTCCGCATAAGGCCTTTCTTTATGGGGCAACCAAGGCCCTAAAAGTGACAACCTCCCAGAAAACCTTCTAGATGGGCAAATCTGATCAAATAAATGGTGCTGTAGGGTGGCACAAATGAAGACGAGTTGATTGACATGTTGCCCGTCCACATAAGGCCTTTCTTTATGGGGTAAACAAGGCCCTAAAAGTGACAACCTCCCAGAAAACCTTCTAGATGGGCAAATCTGGTCAAATAAATGGTGCTGTAGGGTGGCACAAATGAAGACGAGTTGAATGACATGTTGCCCGCCCACATAAGGCCTTTCTTTATGGGGCAACCAAGGCCCTAAAAGTGACAACCTCCCAGAAAACCTTCTAGATGGGCAAATGTAATAAAATAAATGGTGCTGTAGGGTGGCACAAATGAAGACGAGTTGATTGACATGTTGCCCGTCCACATAAGGCCTTTCTTCATGGGGCAACCAAGGCCCTAAAAGTGACAACCTCCCAGAAAACCTTCTAGATGGGCAAATCTATTCAAATAAATGGTGCTGTACGGTGGCACAAATGAAGACGAGTTGATTGACATGTTGCACGACCACATAAGGCCTTTCTTTATGGGGCAACCAAGGCCCTAAAAGTGACAACCTCCCAGAAAACCTTCTAGATGGGCAAATCTGATCAAATAAATGGTGCTGTAGGGTGGCACAAATGAAGACGAGTTGATTGACATGTTGCCCATCCACATAAGGCCTTTCTTTTTGGGGCAACCAAGGCCCTAAAAGTGACAACCTCCCAGAAAACCTTCTAGATGGGCAAATCTAATCAAATAAATGGTGCTGTAGGGTGGCACAAATGAAGACGAGTTGATTGACAAGTTGCCCGTCCACATAAGGCCTTTCTTTATGGGGCAACCAAGGGCCTAAAAGTGACCACCTCCCAGAAAACCTTCTAGATGGGCAAATCTAATCAAATAAATGGTGCTGTAGGGTGGCACAAATGAAGACGAGTTGATTGACATGTTACCCGTCCACATAAGGCCTTTCTTCATGGGGCAACCAAGGCCCTAAAAGTGACAACCTCCCAGAAAACCTTCTAGATGGGCAAATCTGATGAAATAAATGGTGCTGTAGGGTGGCACAAATGAAGACGAGTTGATTGACATGTTGCCCGTCCACATAAGGCCTTTCTTTATGGGGCAACCAAGGCCCTAAAAGTGACAACCTCCCAGAAAACCTTCTAGATGGACAAATCTATTCAAATAAATGGTGCTGTAGGGTGGCACAAATGAAGACGAGTTGATTGACATGTTGCACGACCACATAAGGCCTTTCTTTATGGGGCAACCAAGGCCCTAAAAGTGACAACCTCCCAGAAAACCTTCTAGATGGGCAAATCTGATCAAATAAATGGTGCTGTAGGGTGGCACAAATGAAGTCGAGTTGATTGACATGTTGCCTGTCCACATAAGACCTTTCTTTATGGGGCAACCAAGGCCCTAAAAGTGACAACCTCCCAGTAAACCTTCTAGATGGGCAAATCTGATCAAATAAATGGTGATGCAGGGTGGCACACAAGAAGACGAGTTGATTGACATGTTGACCGTCCACATAAGGCCTTTCTTTATGGGGCAACTATGGCCCTAAAAGTGACAACCTCCCTGAAACCCTTCTAGATGGACAAATCTGATCAAACAAAGGTGCTGTAGGTTACCTCGAGTTTGATGTGAGTTTATCGGCGATATTAACCCAAATTTATCCGCGAGGTTATCACGAATGTATCCTCGTTGCATGTGAGAGTTAATTCTCCAGGTTAACGCGAGTTTGTCGCGAGTTTGTCGCGAGTTTATCCATGAGGTTAGCGCGAGGTTAACGCGAGGTTAACGCAATGTTAACGCGAATTTGATAGGAGTTTACCCGCGAAGTTGACGCGAGATTAACGCTTGTTGACCCACGAGGATAACGGATGTTAATCCGCACGGTTAGCGGGAGTTTGACACGAGTTTACCCACAAGTTTAACGCGAGTTGTACGCGGGTTGTACGCGAGTTTAACGCAAGGTTAACGAGAGTTTGACAGGAGTTTATCCGCTAGGTTATCGCGAGTTTGGCGCCAGTTGATCCACAAGGTTGACGCGAGATTAACGCTCTTGTTAATCTCGCGTTAACCTTGCGGATAAACTCGCGTTAAACATGTGCTAACCTCACGGATACTCTCGTATTAATCTCGCGTCAACCTCGCACTAAGAACGAGAATAAACTCCCGTTAAACTCGAAAACTCGCGTTAAACTCGAGTTAACCTCACTTTAAATTCGCGTAAGCCAACTGAATAAACTCGCGTTAATCTCGCGATTAAACTCGCGTAAGCGTCGCACATAAACCCGCGCTAATCCCGCGGATGAAGACGAGCTAACCATGCGATTTAACTCGCATTAATTTTGCATTAACCCCGGGGATAAACGCGCGTTAACCTCGCGGATTAAGTAGCATTAAACTTGCATTAAACTCGCCTTAACATCGGGGATAAATTCGCGTTAAACTCGCGGGTAAACACACGTTAACATCACGGATTAAGTCACTTTAAAGTTGCGTTACACTCACGTTAAACTCGCGGATAAACTCGCGTTAATCTCGCACTCGCAGATAAACATGCGTTAACATCCCAGATCAATTGCCATTAAACTCGAGTTAACCTTGATTTACATTCAGTTTAACCTAGCGGTTAGACTCCCGTTTATCTCGCGGATAAGCTCGCGTTAGGGTTGCGCATAAACTCCTTCTCACCTCGTTAACCACGCGAATTAACTCGAGTTAATCTCGCGTTAACCGCGGCGATAAACCCGTGTAAAACTCGCGAACAAACACACGTTAAATTCGCGTTATCCTCGAGGATTAACTCGTGGATAAACTCGCGATAACAACGCATATAAACTCACGATAACCTCGCGCATAAATTCGTGTTAACATCGCCGATAAACTCGCGTTAATCTCGAGTTAACCTCGCGAATAAACTCGCGTTAACGCCGCGCATAAATTCGCGGTAAACTCGCGGATAGACGCACGTTAAACTCGCGCTAATAACGCGAATAAACTCGCGATAACCTTCCGCACAAACCCGCATTAATATTGCGGATAAAGTCGCGTTAATCTGACGGAAAAACTCGCATCAACGTCGCGCATAAACTCGCGCTGACCGCGCAGATAACCACAAGTTAACCTCGCGGATTCACTCGCGTTAAACTCGCGTAAAGCTCGCGTTAACCTCGCTGATAAACTTGCGTAAAACTCCCGCTAAACTGGAGTTAACCTCGCGGATAAATTCGTAGTAACCTAGAGAACAAACTTACGTTAATCTCGCGTTGACATGGCGGATATACTCGTGCCAAACTCGCGATAACCTCGCGGGTAAACTCGCCTCATACTCGCGTTAACATCGCGTTTAATTCGCGCTGACAAACCGGGTAAATTCGCGGTAACCTCGCCGTAACCTCGCGTTAACATCGCCGAAAAACTCGCGTTAAACTCGAGTTAACCTCTTGGATAAACTCGTGTTAAACTCGCGTTAACCTTGCGGATAAACTGGTGTTAAACACGCGTTAACCTCACGGATAATCTTGCGATAACCTCGCGGATTAACTGTCTCTAACAACACTGTCTCTATAAACACGTAATAACCTCACGGACAAATTCGCTTTAAACTCGCGTTAACCTTGGGTGTAACTCGCGCAACAACGCGGATAAACTCGCGATAACCTTGCAAATAAACTCGCATTAACATCGTCGATAAACTCGCGTTAAACTCAAGTTAACCTCGCGGATAAACTCGTGTTAATCTCGCGTTAACCTTGCAGATAAACTCGCGATAAACACGCGCTGCCTCACGGATAATCTCGCGTCTACCTCGCGTCTACCTCGCGTCAAACTCGGGCTAACAATGCGGATAAACTCCTGTTGAACTTGAGTTTATCTCACGGATGAACTCGCGTTAAACTCGAATTAACCTCAATTTAAACTCACCTTAACCTGTCGGATAGGCTCGCGTTAATTCCGCGGATAATCTCGCATTAGTGTCGCCTGGATAAACTCACGTTAGCCACGCGTTAACATCGACGATAATCTCGCGTTCAACTCGAGTTAACCTTGGGGATAACAACTTGTTAACTTCCCGAATAAACTCGCGCCAAACTCGCGTTAACCATGCGGATGAACTCATGTTAACCTCGCGTCAAACTAATATTATCGTCGAAAAACTCGCGATAACCATGCCCATAAATTCGCATTAATATCGATAATAAATACGCGTTAAACTCGCGCTGACATCACGGTTAAACTCGAGTTGACTCTCGAAAAGAATGCGGCTAAGCTCGCGATACCTTCGCGGACAAATTCGCGTTAAACTCGAGTTAACTTTGCGTTGTACTCGCGCTAACAACGCGGATAAACCCGCAATAAACTCGCACATGAACTCGCGTTAACATCACCGATAAATTCGCGTTAAACTCAAATTAACCGCCTTTTAAATTCGCCTTAACCTAGTGGATAGACTCGCGTTAATCTCGCAGATAATCTCGCATTAGCGTCGCCCATACACTCGCGCTCATGTCGAGTATAAACCTCGCTAATTAACTCGCGTTAATCTTGCATTAACCTCGGGAATAAACGCGCGTTAACCTGGTGGAATAACTATCGTTAAACTCGCCATAACCTCGGGGATAAATTCGCGTTAAACTCGCGAGTAGACACACGTTAACATCGCGGATTATTTTGCGTTAAACTCGCGTTCACCTCGAGGAAGAACTCGCGCTAACCTCAAGGATAAACATGCATTAAACTCCCGGATTAACTCGAATTACAATCGCGGATAATCTCACGCCAAACGCGCACTAACCATGCGGATAAACATGCATTAACCTCATGGACTAACTCGCGTTAACCTCGCTTTAACCACGGGGATAAACTAGCGTTAAACTCGCGGACAAACACGCGTTAACCTCGCGGATTAATTCGTGGATAAACTCGTGTTAACCTCGCAGATAAACTCGCGCAAAACTCGCGTTAACCTCGCGTTAAATTTGCATTAACCTCGCGGATAAACTCGTGTTAAACCCACGTTAACCTTGCGGATAAACTCGCATTAAACTCGAGTTAACCTCGAGGATAAACACGCGTTCAGCTCTAGTTAACCTCGCGGATAAACTCGTGTTAACCTAGCAATTAGACTCGCGTTAATCTCGCGGATAAACTTGCGTTAAGCTCGCGCTAACGTCGCGCATAAACTCGCGCTAGTCCCGCGGATAAACACGCGTTAACCTCGCGAATTAACTCGCGTTTATTTCGCGTTAACCTCGGTAATCAACTCCCGTTAAAATCGCGGACAAACAAATAAACTCGCGTCGAACTCGAGTTAACCTCTGGGATAACCGCGTGTCACACTCGTGATAATATCGCGGATAAACTCACGATAACCTTGTTCATAAATTCGCATTAATATACTGGATAAACACGCGTTAAACTCGCGCTAACCTCACGGGTTAACTCTTGCAAACAACGCAGCTAAACTCGCGATAAGCTCCCGGAGAAATTTACGTTAAACTCGAGTTAACGTCGCGTTGTACTCGCGCTAAGAACGCGGATAAACTCGCGATAACCTCGCGCATAAACTTGCGTTAACATCACCGATAAACTCACGAAAAACTCAAGTTAACCTCGTGGTGGATAAACGCATGTTACCCTCGCGGATAAATTCACGCTAAACGCGTGTTAACCTCGCGGAAAACACGCGTTAAACACGGGTTAACTTCGCGCATAATTTCGCATTATCATCGCGGATAAAGTCGCGTTCAATTCGACTAAACGCGGCGGATAAACTCGCGTTAAACTGGCATTACGCTCACGGATAGACTCGCATTAACATCGCGAACAGACTCCTGTTATACTCCCGTTATTTCCGCGGATAAACTCGCGTTAACCACGAGTCGCGTTAAACTCGCGGATAACCTCGCGCTAAACGCGAGTTAACCTCCCAAATAAACTCGGGTTAAAGTCACGTTAACCTTGCTGATTAACTCGCGTTAACATCGGGGATAAAGTCGCTTTAACCTCGCGGATTACCTCGCGTTAAACTCGCGGATCAGCTTGCGATAACCGCCGGATGAATACGCGTTAACATCGCGAATTAACTCGCGTTAATCTCGTGTTAACATTAGGGATATACTCGCGTTACACTCGCGGACATTCACGCGTTAAATTCGCGTATAATCACGCGTTAACCTCACGTTAACGTTGCGTATAATCATGCGTTAAACGCGCGGATTAACTCGCGTTATACTCGCGTTAAACTCGCCTTAGCCTCAGGGATAAACTCGCGTTGAACTCGCGGCTAAACACACGTTAACCTCGCGGATTTCCTCGGGTTAAACTTGCGTTAAACTCGCGTTACTCTCGCCGATAAAATCGCGTTAATCTCGTTTTAACCTCGCGGATAAACTCGCGTTAACCTCTCGGATTAATTCGTATTCATCTCCTGGATTAACTCGAGTTAATCTCGCGTTAACATCGCGGATTAATTCGCGTTAATCTCGCGTTAAACTCGCGGACAAACATGCGCCAAACTCACGTTAACTTCACGGAGAAACTCGCCGAAAAAACACGCGGATAAACTCGCGATAACCTCGGCCATAAACTCGAGTTATAATCGCGGATAAACTCGCGGAAAACTCGAGTTAACCTTCAAGATAAACTCGCGTTAACCTCGCGAATTAACTCTCGCTAACAACGGGGATAAACTCGCCATAATCTCGTGGATAAATTCGTTTTAATCTCGCGCTAACAACGTGGATAAACTCGCGATAACCTCGAGAATAACCTCGTGTTAGCATCGGTGATAAATGCGCGTTCAACTCGAGTTAAACTCGTGGATAAACTCGTGTTAGACTCGCTTTAACCTTGCGGACAAACTCGTGTAAGACACACGCTAACCTCACGGATAATTGCGCGCTGACAACTCGGATAATCTCCCTTCAAAATCGAGTTAAACTGGCGGATGAATACGCGTTAAATTTGAGTTAACCTCGCATTAAACTTGCGTTAAGCTAGCAGATAGACTCGCATTAAATCTCGCAGATAAACTTGCGTTAACATCGCGCATAGACTCGTGCTAATCTCGCGAATAAACACGCATTAACCTCGCGAATTAACTCGCGTTAATCTCGCATTAACCTCGCGGATTAACTAGTGTTAAACGCGCGTTAAACTCGCCTTAACCTCGGCGATAAATTCGCGTTACACTCGTGGGTAAACACACGTTAACATCGTGGATTAACTTGCGTTAAACTTGCATTACACTCGCGTTAACCTCGCGGATAACCTCGCGTGAACCCAGCAGTTGACATGCGTTAACCTCCCGGATTAACTCGCGTTAAACTCGCGGATATTCTCACGCCAAACGCCGGCTAACCACGCGGATAAACACGAGTGAACCTCACAGATTACCTCGGATTAATCTCGCTTTAACCTCAGGGATAAACTAGTTTTAAAATCGCGGGCAAACACGCGTTACATTTGAGTTACCCTCGCAGGTTAACTCGCTCATAAACTCGCAATAAGCCCGGGGATAAATTCGCTCTAAGGTCGCGTTCAACTCGCGCTTACAACGCGGATAAACTCGCGATAACCTCGCGCATAAAATCGCGCCAACATCACTGATAAACGCACGTATAACTCGCATTAAACTCGCGGACAAACTCGCGTTAATCTCGCGCATAATCTCGCGTTAAATTTGCGTAACCCTCGTGGATAAACTCGTATTAAACTCGTGTTAAACTTGCGGATAAGCTTGCATAAAACACGCGCTAACCACACGGATAAACTCGCGTTACTCTCGCGTTAAACTCGCGCTAACAACGTGGATGAACTCGCATTAAACTCGAGTGAACCTCGTGGATAAACGCGTGTTAAACTCGAGTAAACTTCGCGTTAAACACGCACCTAGTGGTTCAACTCGCGTTAAGTTCGCGGATAAACTCGGGTTAGCGTGACGCATAAACTCGCGCTAATTTCACGGATACTCGTTAATCTCGCGTTAACCTTGGGGATAAACTCGTGTTAAACTCGCAGACAAACACGCGTTAAATTCGCATTAACCTCGCGGATTAACTCGTGGATAAACTTGCGATATCCGCGCGGATTAACTCGCGGATAAACTTGCGATAACCGCGCGGATAAACCCGCGATAACCTGGCGCATAAACTCATGTTAACATTGCCGATAAACTCGAGACATACTCGATTTAACCTAGCGGATAAACTCGCGTTAATGTCGGGCATAAACTCGCGTTATAATCGCGGATAAACTCGCGTCAAACTCGAGTTAACCTCACCGATAAACTCGTGTTAATCGCGCTTATAAACTCGCGCCAAACCCGCATTAACCTCGTGGGTAAACTAGAGTTAAACTCTCGATAATAACGCGGATAAACTCGCGATAACTTTGCGCGCAAACTCGCATTAATATCGCGGAAAAACTCGCATTAAAATGGCGGAAAAGCTCGGGTTAATGTCTGGCATAAACTCGCGCTGACCGTGCCGATACACACACGTCAACCTCGGGGATTAACTCGCGTTAAACTCGCATAAAACTCGCGTTAACCTCAGGGATAAACTCGAGTTAACTCGTGGATGAACACCCGTCAAAATCGCGTTACTCTCGCGTATAAACGCGCGTTAAACTCGAGTTAACCTCGCGGATACATTTGCGATAACCTCGCGGATTAACTCGCGTTAAACTCGCGTAAACATAGTGAATATACTCGAGCCAAACTCGCGATGACTTCGCGGATAAACTCGCCTCATACTCGCGTAACATCGCGTTTAGCTCGCGATAACAACGCGGATAAATTCACGATGATCTCGCCAATAAACTCATGTTAACATAACCGATAAACACGCGCCAAAGCCGCGTTAACCTGGTGGACAAACTCGCGTTCCCCGCACGGTTAAACACGCGTCGACATCGTGGAATGATCTCGTGTTAAACCCGGAGATATACTCGGGGAGTCAATCTGCTGAGTTAACGCAAGTTTATCCGCAATGTCAATACGGGTAATATGTCAATCAACTCGACTTCATTTGTGCCACCCTACAGCACCTTTTATTTGATCAGATTTGCCCAACTAGGTTTTCTGGGAGGTTGTCACTTTTAGGGCCTTGGTTGCCCCATAAAGAAAGGCCTTATGTGGACGGGCAACATGTCAATCAACTCGTCTTCATTCGTTCCACCCTACAGCACCATTTATTTGATTAGATTTGCCCATCTAGAAGGTTTTCTGGGAGGTTGTCACTTTTAAGGCCTCGGTTGTCCCATAAAGAAAGGCCTTATGTGAACGGGCAACATGTCAATCAACTCGTCTTCATTTGTGCCACCCTACAGAACCATTTATTTGATCAGATTTGCCCATCTAGAAGGTTTTCTGGGAGGTTGTCACTTTTAGGGCCTTGGTTGCCCCATAAAGAAAGGCCTTATGCGGACAGGCAACATGCCAATCAAATCGTCTTCATTTGTGCCACCGTACAGCACCATTTATTTGGTCAGATTTGGCCATCTAGAAGGTTTTCTGGGAGGTTGTCACTTTTAGGGCCTTGGTTGCCCCATAAAGAAAGGCCTTATGTGGTCGGGCAACATGTCAATCAACTCGTCTTCATTTGTGCCACCCTACAGCTCAATTTATTTGATTAGATTTGCCCATCTAAAAGGTTTTCTGGGAGTTTGTCTCTTTTAGGGCCTTGGTTGCCCCATAAAGAAAGGCCTTACGTGGACGGGCAACATGTCAATCAACTCGTCTTCATTTGTGCCACCCTACAGCGCCATTTATTTGATCAGATTTGCCCATCTAGAAGGTTTTCTGGGAGGTTGTCACTTTTAGGGCCTTGGTTGCCCCATAAAGAAAGGCCTTATGTGGACGGGCAACATGTCAATCAGCTCGTCTTCATTTGTGCCACCCTACAGCACCATTTATTTGATCAGATTTGCCCATCTAGAAGGTTTTCTGGGAGGTTGTCACTTTTAGGGCCTTGGTTGCCCCATAAAGAAAGGCCTTATGTGGACAGGCAACATGCCAATCAAATCGTCTTCATTTGTGCCACCGTACAGCACCATTTATTTGGTCAGATTTGGCCATCTAGAAGGTTTTCTGGGAGGTTGTCACTTTTAGGGCCTTGGTTGCCCCATAAAGAAAGGCCTTATGTGGTCGGGCAACATGTCAATCAACTCGTCTTCATTTGTGCCACCCTACAGCTCAATTTATTTGATTAGATTTGCCCATCTAAAAGGTTTTCTGGGAGTTTGTCTCTTTTAGGGCCTTGGTTGCCCCATAAAGAAAGGCCTTATGTGGATGGGCAACATGTCAATCAACTCGTCTTCATTTGTGCCACCCTACAGCACAATTTATTTGATCAGATTTGCCCATCTAGAAGGTTTTCTGGGAGGTTGTCACTTTTTGGGCCTTGGTTGCCCCGTAAAGAAAGGCCTTATGTGGACGGGCAACATGTCAATCAACTCGGCTTCATTTGTGCCACCCTACAGCACCATTTATTTGATTAGATTTGCCCATCTAGAAGGTTTTCTGGGAGGTTGTCACCACTTTTAGGGCCTTGTTGCCCTATAAAGAAAGGCCTTATGTGGACGGGCAACATGTTAATCAACTCGTCTTCATTTGTGCCACCCTACAGCCCCATTTATTTGATCAGATTTGCCCATCTAGAAGGTTTTCTGGAAGGTTGTCACTTTTAAGGCCTTGGTTGCCCCATAAAGAAAGGCCTTATGTGGACGGGCAACATGTCAATCAACTCATCTTCATTTGTGCCACCCGACAGCACCATTTATTTGATTAGATTTGCCCATCTAGAAGGTTTTTTGGGAGGTTGTCACTTTTAGGGCCTTGGTTGCCCCATAAAGAAAGGCCTTATGTGGACGGGAGACATGTCAATCAACTCGTCTTCATTTGTGCCACCCTACAGCACAATTTATTTGATCAGATTTGCCCATCTAGAAGGTTTTCTGGGAGGTTGTCACTTTTAGGGCCTTGGTTGCCCCATAAAGAAGGTCTTATGTGGACGGGCAACATGTCAATCAACTCGTCTTCATTTGTGCCACCCTACAGCACCATTTATTTGATCAGATTTGCCCATCTAGAAGGTTTTCTGGAAGGTTGTCACTTTTAGGGCCTTGGTTGCCCCATAAAGAAAGGCCTTATGTGGACGGGCAACATGTCAATCAACTCGTCCTCATTTGTGCCACCCTACAGCACAATTTATTTGATTAGATTTGCCCATCTAAAAGGTTTTCTGGGAGTTTGTCTCTTTTAGGGCCTTGGTTGCCCCATAAAGAAAGGCCTTACGTGGACGGGCAACATGTCAATCAACTCGTCTTCATTTGTGCCACCCTACAGCGCCATTTATTTGATCAGATTTGCCCATCTAGAAGGTTTTCTGGGAGGTTGTCACTTTTAGGGCCTTGGTTGCCCCATAAAGAAAGGCCTTATGTGGACGGGCAACATGTCAATCAACTCGTCTTCATTTGTGCCACCCTACAGCACCATTTATTTGATCAGATTTGCCCATCTAGAAGGTTTTCTGGGAGGTTGTCACTTTTAAGGCCTTGGTTGCCCCATAAAGAAAGGCCTTATGTGGATGGGCAACATGTCAATCAACTCGTCTCCATTTGTGCCACCCTACAGCACCATTTATTTGATCAGATTTGCCCATCTAGAAGGTTTTCTTGGAGGTTGTCACTTTTAGGTCCTTGGTTTTGTGCCACCCTACAGCAGGTGCCATTTTTCCCGTTTTGATGTAAAAAAAATGTCAAAATGTCAAATAAGTAACTAACTTCACATCGCTTATTAATTTGAAGTAAAGAGAGTTCAGAAGTTAGGTGGAGGCATTTATCTTTAGTCGTAAAATATTTCCCCACTGTATTTTAATTAGATTGTCCCAGTGAAATACATTTAGAAAAATATATGCTTATTTAATTAGCCATTTTGCCCCAAACAGCGAGGAAAATCTCCACCTGTTGCCGGTTCTCCCCTCCCTGAGATATAAATCTCGGGGAAAAAATGCTGGCTTCCCCATCCACATGTCACTGGTCTTCACGGACGGAACAGTTGTAAATTAAAAACCGAATTGCTCTAATTTCCAGCTCTCTATCTTTTCTACCTCCTCTATCTCATCAGACACACGACCAAACTGAATGACAAACTATGAGGGATTGAAACAATCCTCATGCAAAGATGTGCAGAAAACCTAACAAGACCAAGGCAAGGATTGAAACAATGTTGCCAGCAAACAGCCCTTTTGAGGGCTTTTTTTTTTTTTTTTTTTTGTGGGGGGGGGGGGGGGGGGGCGTGTTGGAGGTCATTTGGAATTCCCGAAGGATAACCAGATACCTCAAATCACATACGGCATCCTATCTCGCAGAAGGCTTGATGGATGACGCCCGGTTTTTTCAAACTAAACTGTTGGAGCTTTCTCCACTCCTTTTTTGTAACCACTATGGTCATATACCGGGGCCGCTACCAAACCGGCGTTGCTGTTTGGTTTTCTTTCTTCTTTTTCCTTTAAAATTGCCATCGCACAACATTATATTCTGGCTCGCCACCAAGGTGGGACTCAAACCTCTATCATCGCCAAGCTGGAACCGAATAGAGCCCACTCTCTAATAGTCTTAATGGCGTTGAGGGATTGATCTTTGACAAACTATCACTCCAATGCAAACTGCCGGGAATTCGAACCGCTGCATACCCCTTCAGACCCCATTTGAGTCAATAGGAAACCTAGGCCTGTGTGATCCAAGATCCAAGTGAAATAAAATAAGGCTAACCGGGTCGCAAGGGATTTGTAAATCCCACATCGTCCCTGCGCGCCTTGGGCGCGCTAAAACTTTTCATTCATTCATAACGGTATCATTCATTCATCAACGGTAACACATTTCCAAAATGTCTTCCAAATGTATTATTTGCAACCGTAAGGTTAGAACCAGCAACATGCAATAGATTGTGACGGTAGTTGTCGATGGCACACGGATTGGTTTTAGAGGTTATAGACTGGAGAATAAAATTGTTCTGAATTTTTTATGCAATGACTGTCAACGGCAGCCTTTTTAAGGAAATGTTCATCTGTTTATGTAAGAAGTAGACTTATTATACTTTTGTAAATAAATATTATATAAATATTGTATGTCTGATAAAAATTCATTATTTATGTTACGTAAAAATTGAGAGGTAAAACAATTATATTATCGTTAAAATAAACAAAATTATTTTTGAAATCGCGCGCTGTTACTCATTTCTCAACACCCATCATAGTCCTCGTTATTCCATCTGGGGGGCGAGTTGGCCCGGGGGCGAGTTGGCCCACCAGCAAGGGGGCGAGTTGGCCCGGGGCGAGTGGTCCCGTTCCCATTTGTGAACATATCTTCATACTCTTTTCTGTACTGGCGGTGGATTCGTCTTCGTAGGATAAGGTTTCTGGTCTTTTCTCTCAAAGTATCTTCTGAGATGAATCTTCAGTTCACCGTGGTACTGGGTGACGTTAGCATAAGTCTGCTTGGTGCCAATTCGGAACATCTTCTCTGGTCAATGGTTCGATCGTGAATGATTCCAAGTCCATGCTTTGCCTAATCTTATATGTCTTTGACGGACGTGATTGAAAACATCACCCCAGTTCAACAAATTTTGATTGAGTTTTTGATTCTTGGTTGGGGTTTGTGTTTGTTTCCTACAGGACTATAGGTTAATGTTGGAAAATTTAGAAAATTAGTATAGAAGTCAATGGGAAAGAAACACAATGGGAATACAGAAATTTGATTGGTTGATTAACTTCGATCTGATTGGTCAGTTTGGCGATCAAACTGCAATCTTGATCCTTAAACTGTAGGATATGGCCCTCTGCATTTTATACGGGTTTGGGACAGGTCAAGCTACAAACCTCTGTCCAATGGAGATAAGTCAAATAGCTCGAGTGCATTCCCATCCCCTACAGTTCGTATCCTCTTTGAGGGAATTTTTTTGTTCATCAAAAAAGAAAACGAAAACAACATGTCCAACTTAGCAATTCAGTTTTTCTATCATAAAAATTTCTCATTTCTTTTAAATATTCACAACAGAGAATTTCTTAGTAATGATGATGATGATGATTTATTCCTTTGGTTATATAATAGGGGTAGCCTAAAAGACACCAGAAATCAACTTTTAAAAAAAAATGAAATGAAACTAAAAAGTAAAGAAGTATCATCTGGTTCCAATAGGTGTAACCTAAAAGATACCACGAATCAACATGTTTTTAAAATAAATGGAACTAAAAAGTTTTGAATGAAACTAAGTTTTGAATGAAACTAAAAAGTAAAGAAGTATCATCTGGTTCCAATAGGTGTAACCTAAAAGATACCATGAATCAACATTTTTTAAAATAAATGGAACTAAAAAGTTTTGAATGAAACTAAGTTTGGAATAAAGAAGTATCATCTGGTTCCAATAGGTGTAACCTAAAAGATACCATGAATGAACATTTTTTAAAAAAATAAATGGAACTAAAAAGTTTTGAATGAAACTAAATTTTGAATGAAACTAAAAAAGTTTGGAATAAAGAAGTATCCTCCACTTCCAGTAGGGTTAGCCTAAAGTATACCAGGAACATGATGATGATGATAATGATGAAAAAACTCTCTGTATTAAAATAAATTAAAAAAATTGAAAAATCTTTACGCTAGAAAATTATATTACCTTGTAAGACTTGCCATTTAGGATTTTTTTTTGAAGACTGCCATATAGGACTTTCGAATTAGGGAAAAACTTGCCATAAAGGACTTTTTACTTAGAGAAAATACTGCCATAAAGGACTTCAGAGAATGCCATATAGGACTTTATGAGGACTGCCATGTAGGACTTTTTACTTAGAGAAAAACACTTGCCATATAGGACTTTATGAGGACTGCCATAAAGGACTTTAGAGAATGCCATAAAGGACTTTATAAAGTTGGTGAGCCTAACATGATTGAGTAGACCACCTAAAAAACATTTCGGTTTTTAGGAATTTTTCGGTCAACTAAATAGGACTTTTTGTAGGCAAAAGAGAATAAATAAAATAAAAAAAATTGAAAAACCTTTACGCTAGAAAAATATATTACCTTGAAAGACTTGCCATTTAGGATTTTTTTTTTTGAAGACTGCCATATAGGACTTTTGAATTAGAGAAAAACTTGCCATAAAGGACTTTTTACTTAGAGAAAATACTGCCATAAAGGACTTCAGAGAATGCCATATAGGACTTTATGAGGACTGCCATGTAGGACGTTTTACTTAGAGAAAACAACTTGCCATATAGGACTTTATGAGGACTGCCATAAAGGACTTTAGAGAATGCCATAAAGGACTTTATAAAGTTGGTGAGCCTAACATGATTGAGTAGACCACTTAAAAACCATTTCGTTTTTTAGGAATTTTTCGGTCAACTAAATAGGACTTTTTGTAGGCAAAAGCTAGACTTTGTTCAGGTTGTAGAAAAATATGACACTCACTCAATTGTTTCTTCTTTAAATCTCTAGTGGTATGGTGCTAACTCCATCTTCTAAAACTCTTCGTTTTTGGTAGAAATACGATGGCCCATCTCTGCTCTGCTGGTAGGTATACATAGTGCTGTCATTCATCACAAATCCCCGGTTGATGCCAGATCCACTTTGTTGAGTCTTCAAAACTTGCAAATATCTGTCTTTCGTCAAATCATTGTGGCGTTTGCTGATTCCTTTACAACTATATTTATTAGTGGCACCGAAACAATAATATGTTTTACTACACAGTCCAACAATGCCGGTTCCTTGCCATTCGACCTTGAACAAGCCTGGAGTTCTCCTGTCAAAACGCTTCCTTTCCTGGCAACATGAGGGTGACAGCCATGCTTTGCCTTCTATTTGGTTTTCACATAATCATCTCTGTGGAAATCAGAACACTCTGATGGAAACCACTTGTGATTCTCTTTGTAAAATTCTACTCTCTTCTCTGGTTTCACTAATTCATCTATGGATGGTGACGAGGTACATAGATATGCAGAATCTGTGTCCATTTCAGCATATTCGAAATCTTGGCGGCTGATAAAAGTATCGATGACATCATAATAGAACTGAAGCACCCGGAGTTTCGCATACTGGTAAACAAAGAATCCGATGTGGAGTGGCAGATCCAACTTGATGGTCTTCTTGTCCAGTTCGACTTCATATAAAGTTTCATCTAATGGATTCAAGGGTCTGAAAGACATGTCGTTTACAGCTTTGGTGACTTCTTCGTCGTCGCAATAGCACACACGTCGATGCTTCTCTTTGTTGGTGACGGTTTTGCCATATCCAGGATTTCCCAACAGCTTCATGGTGTCGTCTGGAGTTCTCCTGTCAAAACGCTTTCTTTCCTGGCAACATGAGGGTGACAGCCATTCTTCTCCTTCTAATTTGGTTTTCACATAATCATCTCTGTGGAAATCACAACACTCTGATGGAAACCACTTGTGATTCTCTTTGTAAAATTCTACTCTCTTCTCTGGTTTCACTAATTCATCTATGGATGGTGACGAGGTACATAGATATGCAGAATCTGTGTCCATTTCAGCATATTCGAAATCTTGGCGGATGATAAAAGTATCGATGGCATCATAATAGAACTGAAGCATCCGGAGTTTCGCATACTGGTAAACAAAGAATCCGATGTGGAGTGGCAGATCCAACTTGATGGTCTTCTTGTCCAGTTCGACTTCATATAAAGTTTCATCTAATGGATTCAAGGCTCTGAAGGACATGCCATTTACAGCTTTGGTGACTTCTTCGTCGTCGCAATAGCACACACGTCGATGCTTCTCTTTGTTGGTGACGGGTTTGCCATATCCAGAATTTCCCAACAGCTTCATGGTGTCGGCAACGACCGACTTGTCAGGGTCAACATTTCCTTGTCTTCTTGCTTCAGATACTTCATCTCCAAATTTTTCAAAACATCTTCTTGGTTTATATAGGATAACTTGATAGACATAGTCAACTTCAGTGCCATGCTGGAGGTACCACTGCAGTAAAGGGGTTGCAAACAACATTTTTTCTGCTCCATAGCTTCCGATCAAACTTCTACGGGGTTTCTTCATCATTCCATTCTTCTCGGCAAAGAACTTCATGTGTTCACCAACATCATCTATGGAAATATCTGTATTCTTGAAGATAGGTGTCATCTCTTCAAAGTACTCTTTCGGGTGATCTAGTACATGTATATCACATTCGACCAAACCAAACAGTTCACCGGACTTCACTTTGTTCAGTATTTCTTCATCTGTCATCGCACCATCTATTTTGTCTGAAAAGTTCTCTTTCAGGAAGGTTTTGAGTGTGACATCGGTCTTCTTCCCCTCTCTCCACTCACACTCCCAGATTTCAACAAGTTTATAGCCCAAATCGGTGATGCACTGTGCATTGGTACGGGTGTCTTGTAGCAGTTCTTTCATGGGTTTATCTCTGACTTCATTATGGATGATAGGAAGGCCATTCTTATCTTTCATGCAGGTATATCCGTGCCAGAAGCAGCCATGGAATTGATATACAGTCTGTGTCTCTTTGCACCAACCATGAACAGGCAACTGTCTTCGACCAATCATTTTTCAGCTCCGTTAAACTGATGTCTGATGTGGATGTCATCTCTCATCGATAAAAAACTCTATCCATTGTTCAGCCATTTTACCATACTTCAATGGATGTTCTGGTTTAAACTGGTTTTCTTCACGACGTCTAATACTCCGATCCATTGGCATCTCTTGCATTAGGCACCACAGATATAATGCATTCGCATCAAAGCCTATAATACTTCCACATGGTTTTGCTTCTTTGCCATATTTTGTTTCTCTGATTCGGGTAATATCTTTCTCGTGGTATCGGTTGAAGATAATTGAAGGTCCACCAACGATATTATCTTTCACTAAGTGATGCAAGTCTTTGTTTTTCTGGTTAAATAATGTGAAGTAAGTGTCATCATTCATGGTCTGGAACAGGTATTTCAACGTGAGGCCCGGAACACTGATACCATCTTTAAACATGTCGATGTGGTGTTTTTGGGAGAAAGCTAACTACTGCTTGTCAACGGCTTCAAGGAATGGTTTTACATCTCGGTTATTATACCAGATCAGAAAATCATGGAAAGTTGTCATCTCCAGGTCGTTCCATACATGCTGGCAGTACTGGTATTCTTCGTTGGATATATTTTCTTTCTTGAGAGAACTGTAGAAGGCTTCATGGTCTGGTAGGTGGTCTTGATCCAATTTGTCCAAGCTGTCCATCCATTCATATGGTAAAAATCCCTTCGTCACGGAGCAGCCAAATGCTTTCAAAAACGTGTCATAGCTGAATCCTGGAGCGATGTAGTTGCAAATATCAACAAACTTGAAAGATTCTGTCGAGACGCACATGTAGTTATTTGATTTCTTCACTGCAAACTTGAGTGGATTCTGTCTCTTCAGGTATGTCACCAGTTCACACTTGACTACATTCATATCATATTTCCAGAGTTGAATCCGATGACGGGCATCTCTTGCAGGTAGTCTTGAAATGTCTTCTCCAATTTTTGTAAAGGGTGCATCTTGAATGTATCTTCTCCAGGAGCTTTGGCTTCCGCTTCCAGCGTTTCATCAATTTTCTATCTGAGTTTAAATAAGGTCCAAGCATGATAGGTCTGCATCAGTTGGTGGCAATGAGATGAAATAGCTGTGAGGTATGTCATCATTTCTTCAACAAGTTCTTGAAAATTTCCATTTGTAACAAAACATTTTGGTTCTTGGTATTCTGGAACATTACTACATATGCTCACACTCAATGGTCGGTGTTCTGCTTCCCATATCAGTTTATCACTGTCGGCAGGTAGACTGGATTTGACAAAGTAACTTTCAAAATCAAACGTTGCACGGTATGGATAAAACTTCTTCTCTTCGGGTACTTCTATACCTTCATCTTCTAACAGATCAAATACGGACTGGAATGGATGGTATACACCGCCAACATACTGGTAATTTACTTCATCTGTGCATGCCGTAGAAATCGGGCAGATTTCCATAATTTGCCGCATTTGCGGCATTCAAAGGATTTGCAGTATTGGTCTATATCGATGATGTAGCTAAAATGGTTCTTGTAAACATTCACATACATGGTATTTTCAAATTTTCAATGTGATCTCTGTACTAATTTGGCAACAATTTGGTCATCATCATTCTTGACAAGTTCATATACTTGGATATTAACTTCAAAACATTTCTCCAAGTCAGGTAATTCGGCTAAAGTTACTCCACGGAATTCATTCTTTGGCTTCTTTGTATACTTGTTGTACATGGCATCTGTTGTATTATTCAATTTGTGTGCTGTGGAACCACTCCATAAAGCTGAACAGCGGAAAATACACAGGTTGTCATCATAATAAAATTGGCGAGCTTCATCTTTCACCAAAGCATTTACTGCTTTGTTCTGGGGAATATAATCAGGAAGATCTTCTGCCATTCCAATTGAGTGGTCTTTCAGCTTATTCACATAAAAGGTGACGTTCGTAACTCTCTCCACAAGAGATTTGGTGTTGGGTCGTTGTAACTTGGCCCATTCCAGGATATCTTCTTTCATGATATAACCAAGGAATTCTTCAAAGTCTTCTTGGCAGCATACTAGTTGTGGAACATCAAGTACCCGGGCGTTGTTTTGTGATGGATGGTAATACTTCAGTTCATTCGTTTCATTGTGTCGAAGGATAAAACCAAAACTAAGTTTAATTTTAAATCTTAACTGTTGTGGCAGAAATATGGTAGTCATCAATTCATCATTCATCATTTTCGGGTTCACATCGTTGATCCGGTAGTTATACTGGTCCTGGACTCTTCTGTTCATCATGTGGCGAGTTCTAATAGAACTCCAGTTATCTTCGTATGTGGTCAACATCTCATCGGTCTCTTCTTCAGACATCATATTCTTGTCAAAATCAATTGGATCAACATCATAACGGGTGGTCGTCGTGGTCCGTGGTTGTTTGGGTGGTCCTCTCTTCGGTTCATCAGTCTTCCTTTTAGATGGTACAGGAACTGGTCGGTGGGCAACGCTCTTCTGTCGGTTAAAATGGAGTAGTTGGTTAAACTCCTGGCCGCAATCCATACATGTGTAGGTCTCCAAACATTTCTTCAGGTGTTGATCCAGCTTTTGCTTGGAAGCATAACTCTTGTTGCAGTTGGTGCAATCGAAAGACTTCTTCTCTTCGGCGTGCTGGGTGCGCACATGGCGATTCCGGTTCCGACGGTCCGTAAAGGTCTTCCCACACTCTTCACAGGCGTAAACATCAGTTCTGGTAACAGTAGTAGCAGCTCAGACTCCATCTTCATAAATTTTTTGCAAAGGCAAAATTGCTATAGAAAACTCTCTAGCGATGTGTTCAGTTCGAAGGATCGAAACAGAATAATGCGACGCTATTCTTCTCCGGAATTTATTTCTACGTGACGGACGTTTTTGAAAACGTCACGACGTCACAACGTTTTTTCATCGATATTTTCATTTTCGATGGGCGTTTGTGTTTGTTTCATATAGGATTATAGGTAAAAGTTGGAAAATTTAGAAAATTAGGATAGAAGTCAATGGGAAAGAAACAGAATGGGAATACAGAGATCTGATTGGTGGATTAACTTCGCTCTGATTGGTCAGTGTAAAAACATCTTGATCCTCATTAATTTTATTATTTAAAATCATGTAGTTAGAGGTGTCATTTAAAGAAATTGGTAAATATAGACCCTAACAATTAGTTAGGGGTCAGTTAAGGATGTTACTAAAAATAGAGCGTAGGAATTTTTAAAAATATAGTTCCAAGTAGAAGCAGAGGATTCTGGGTAAACTGATCTTATAACACTACATGCTATTCTTATTGGGAAAAACACGTCATGGGATCCAAAAAGGGATTATGGATCATTACTCTACTTCAATCGAACACGACCTTTTAAAAATCTATAGCACTACGTGCTACTATTATAAGCCAAAAATTTCGCGATCCTAAATAGGATTCTGAAAGAATTCTAAATAATACAACTTTATGGGTTTATTTGGGTAATTAAACGAGGATTCTGGGAAAATCCGAACCAGAAAAATACTCTTTAACAAAGGAACACACCCCCGGTACCCTCTCGGTACTATAACACTACGTGCTAAACCGATAAAATGGGAAATCCGTATCAAATAAAGTCAATTTCGGTGATTTGGAGGGATTGTCGGGTTGTTTGTGGTAATTAGATTTACTCTTCTACAATCGAACATACCCTCCGAACATACCCCGTCTTATTGCAGAAAAATTGGATAACATAGCAACCACGTGCTACCATATGAACCAAGATGGCGGCCTCCAGTATACAAAACGACGGAAACACGTATCACCCTAACAACACGCGCTGCGCATGCGCACTCACACCACGTATCACTATGGAGATGACGTCACAACATGGCCGCTCACGCGGGTTACCATGACAACACAACATGGCGCCACTACGTCACGTGACATGACGTCACTTCCGGGTCATCCACCGGGGTCATCCAGAATTGGGGTGAAACGTGCGAGACATACTACTACCATTGAACTTTGTGGATCTGTGCATCAATATTTTCCGTTGGCTCGCCCTGCAAGTGCATTCATGAATGGATCGCTTTGAAACTAGTTATGTTTATTTGGGCTGACCTCCAGCTGGGTGCTTTTGATTTTATTCTATTTCCGTCGAGAAACGTTGCTGTTAGCAACAATATTTAACTTTTCTGTTTAGACGTCGACAATTTCCTTTGGCACACCGCACGGGTCATATTTATCATCGAATCGCTTCGAATATTGGTATGCTTATTCAGGTAACCTCTAGATGGGAGCTATCAGTTTTTCTTCTGTTTTTGTGAAAAGAAGTTGCCGTTAGCAACAGCCTTCAAACTTAGTGCATTTGTGCATCAGCATTTTCATTTGCCACGCCATACAAGGTATATTCAGGAATGAATCGCTTCGAAACTTTGTACGTTTGGGGGTTGACCTCCAGAAATGAGCTTCTTTCATTCCAGTCAAAAAAGTTGCTGTTAGCAACGACCTTAACTTTGCCTTTTTGCATCGACAATTTCCTTTGGCACAGTGCACAGGTCACACTTATGATCAGATTGCTTAGAAACTTTGTGTGCTAGTTTGGAGCAATCTTTAGATGCGAGCTATTGCCTTTCTTTCCTTTCCGTCGAGAAACGTTGCTGTTAGTAATTATCTTTGAATTTTGCATCAACATTTTCCCTTGACACGCTCTGCGGAATGAATTTATGAATGGATTTGTTTGAAACTTGGCATGCTTGTTTTTGGTGACTTCTAGATAATAAATATATATTTTCTTCCATTTCCGTTAAAAAAGCGTTGCCGTTAGCAATGACCTTTGAACTTTGTGAATTTATGCATCATTTTTTCCGTTGGCACGCCCACTTGGTATGCTTGGTTGGGGGTGACCTCTAGGTGGCAGCTATCGATTTTCTTCCGTTTCCGTCAATAAACGTTGCCGTTGACAACGATTCTTGCGCTTAGTTTAGTCATGCAGTAATATTTCCCTTTGGCACGCCCTACAGGGCACATTTATGATTGGATCGTTCTGAAACTTGGTATGCTTGTTTGGGCTGACCTCTAGATGACAGCTATCGATTTTCTTCCGTTTCCGTCAACAAACTTTGTCGTTGACATCGACCTTTGAACTTAGTTTAGTTATGCATCGGTATTTTCTGTTGGCACGCCCTATAAGGCACATTTATGATCGGATCGCTTTAAAACTGAGTATGCTTGTTTGCGGTGACCTCTGGATGGGAGCTGTCGATTTTCTTCCGTTTCCGTCAATAAATCATGTCGTTGACACCGACCTTTGAACTTTGTTTAGTTATGCATCAATATTTCCCTTTGGCACGCCCTGTGGGGTGCATTCATTTGCTTTGAAACTTGTTATGCTTGCTTGGGCTTACCTCTAGATGGGCGCTATTGATTTTCTTTCATTTCTGTTGAGAAAGGTTGCCGTAACAACGATGTTTAACTTATCGTTTTGTACGTTGACAATTTTCTTTGGGACAGTGCACAGGTCTCATTTATAATCGGATCGCTTTGAAACTTGGGACTGCGTGTTTGTGATGACTTGTACAACCCGCATATGTGAAAAAACCCTACATATGTGAAAAACCGCAAATGTAAAAAAAAAATCAACCGCATATGTAATAAAAAAAACACATATGTGAAAAAAATGGACCAAATGTAAAAAAAAGTTGAAAAAAGTGTAACCGCATTTGTGGAAACCTTTTTACTGCAAATGTAATAAAAAATGAAACTGCATTTGTAAAAACGTTTTACTGCATATGTGAAAACAACTTGAACATGTAGATTTGATCTTGCGATTTTCAAATTTATAAAGATATCATTATTGCGACGGAGTTTCACCATTCTTATTTTGGGCATGGTAACTGAACAATTCAGATGCAGTACCATCTCGACATCTCGTCGTTGTTCTCCGGGGCCATTGATAGGAGGGATGGAGCCAGTGTGGTAAAACCGGGTGCCCGGGGTTTTGGGGGCCCGGTCCCTGGGTTCACGTTCACCTTTAACAAGGGCCCACAAATACGTTTCTGTCTGTCATGTCTGTGGCAATTTAGCAGGCAATTGTATGTTGCGCAAATTGCGGGCCCCACGCGAGAATAAGTGACCATATTTTGAAAGTAAAGTTTAAGTTTACGGCTAAAAATCGAAGAACTCTAAAAAACAAAAGTTTTCCCGGACCCCCACCGACGAGATGGGTACACCCCCACTCCACTTCGCCCAAAATTGCCGTTTTGCGGCTTGTATGATCCCAACGAACACACCGCATAACTACAACGTTGTAGTTACGTTGTGTCTTAAAAGGGATGCGTCCAGAATCATAGGGCCCTGTTTTCAAAGCTAACACCGGGGCCCGAGATCTGTCTGTCTGTCTGTCTGTCTGTCTGTCTGTCTGTCTGTCTGTCTGTCTGTCTGTCTGTCTGTCTGTCTGTCTGTCTGTCTGTCTGTCTGTCTGTCTGTCTGTACTAGTGGGGTTTGGGTTAGTACAGGAACCACTTGTGAGGTTCCTAACCCACTTGTGAGGTGCAAAATTGTGTGCAACCGGGAAAAAAGACAAAAAAAAAAACCCTCACAAGTTCATCTGCGATAGAACGTCCGTCCGTCCGTCCGTCCGTCCGTCCGTCCGTCCGAGTTAATTAAAGAGGTTTAGAGGGCGTGGAAAGCTGTCCGTCCATGGTTTAGGGGCCATATCTGGTTTAGAGGCTTAAAATAAGAAAGGCCCTTAAAGCAAGTGGGGTTAGGGGTAGGGGTAGCCTCAGAGTAGGGCTTATGGTCGGGGGGTTAGGTTTCAGTGAGGGTTAGGGTCAAGGGTGGGGTTTTAGGGTTAGGGGCAGAGTAGTGTAGGGTTAGGGTGTGGTTTTGGGGTGGAGGGGTGGGGTTAGTGTTAGATAGAGGTTCTAGGGTGGTTAAGGTTATGTTAGGGTTAGGGTTAGTCTGTCTGTAAATGTGTCCAAATGACCCCTAAACCCGATTTTTCCGGACGCCCGTCCGTCCCTCTATCTATCTCTCTATATGTCTCCCTCTCTCTCTCTGTCTGTCTCTGTGTCTGTCTCTCTGCCTCCATCTCTCTTGCCGCTTTGTCTCTCTTCTGTCTGTCTGTTTGTCTGCCTGTCTGTCTGCCTGTCTCCCTCTCTCTCTCTCTCTCCCCCCTCTCTCTCTCTCTCTGCCGTCTCCCTGACCTTCTCCGTCATCTATCCATCGCTCTATCCCACACCCATCTCGTGCTCCTCTCACTCACTACCCTCTCTCCACATCCTCCCTCTGTTTCACTTATTCAGTTCAATGCTCCTCCATGACAATGTTTGAGTTTTGGGGCCGAGTTATCCAAAATCAGTTTGGACATACGTGTAGTAGTCCCACTATCCGCGAGTCTATCATATTCTACCACATGCCTTGCAGCATGTTCATCATAGCAGTGGGTGGGTACAATGCGTGAAGCTCTCCCTGACGGTGCAGGAGCCTCGGAACCAAATGGGCGTGCAGGGGGGACGGGGGGCTTGGTCACCCACTTTTTCTTCCGTCCATGTTTGCAAAAATGTCGTTACATGCGTAAAAGGAAAGAGAACAGAGAAAAAACTTATTGCACATTGAGACCGGCGTCTGCCTTGGCCCTGCACACCAGAATTCCAACCACGAACCCGACTCACCCCACCTGAGTTTGGAATCCTGTTCCGTACCTTCAGAGATGTCAGCCATTTATGTCCCCATCTGGTGAAAATAGTGTTCTATTGGAGAGTGTTTGGAAATTGTATAGCAACGGCGTATCGCTTGGTGGGAATTGGATCTGTCGGTTATTAAGCAGTCTGATTTCGAATCTCACCCCTATTTCACTCTTGTTGGTAAGCCTACACATATAAATGACAGGGTACCTATCTGCCACCACGTAAAGTATTGAAGCCCATGGTATTAGTTGCAACATAAAATATCGCTCCTGCAAAAATCTACACCAAATATTACATGTTTGACTCATCATTTTCACACAGGTAATAAGCAATTTTGGTAGCGGTTTGGTATGTCAGAACGCTGTAAATGCATCCTTAAAGTGTCATTTTCCACCCAAAACTTTCCTTGGGGAGCATGTCCCCAGACCCCACCAGCAAGGGGGAGGGGTGCATCCTTGGTTTCGGCCACAAAGCGGCAGCAACTTGGATGCATCGACCGCTCACTTTCAAATTGCTCCGCAGCCACTGGTCCGATGTAGCTGGCTACCTTGAGCAGTGGCGGCGCTACAGGAGGGCAGGGGGGGGGGGGGGCATTTGCCCCCCCCCCCCCCCCCACAACGTGGGCTCTTGCCCCCCTCCCCCATCCATCACACACACATTCATCCAAACAAAGGCTCTCTCTCCCCCTCTCTCTCTCCCTCACACACACACACACGCACGCACAGACCCATCAGATACCGATCTATGATTTTTCGAAAGGAGGAGCGCTAATTACCATTACATTTAGTCCAAACTTGGACCAAGGTCCGTAATATAATTTTTTGATTTGGTACGTCCACAGGACGTTTCAAACTACAAAATTATATTACAGACTTTTGGGTCCAAGTTTGGACTACCTCATAATAATGCAATGATATGATCCTTTACGTATTTGCTCCCCTTCATGTGGAGTCTGCCCCACTACTTGCCCCCCCCCCCCCCCCCCCCCCCACGAAAACATTTTTGGCGCCGCCGCTAACCTTCAGGCAAAATAAGCGTTGTTCCTTTCAAACGACCGCACTCCTTCAGATGTGAGAATATCACAAGAGATCAATGAGTGTTGATTTCAGTAAATTTGAATGTTCTCGTGTTTAGAGCCACAGAGACATCAAAGGAACGACAATCTTGCTTATTTCAGCGTTATTTCAAAGAAAACGCCAGACAATTGTAACATTGGCTGACAGCTAAACGTGCATGCTTACGGATGAAACGCCCCCGTTTCAGATTGTTCCTGTCATTCTTAACTTTAGCTTTATCGCAGCACAGTCAAGATGGGAAGTTTTATGAAGTTTGCCTTTGTTGAAGTTATCAGCCTTCTACTGCTTTTGAGTGTTTATGCCGGGCATGATAGAAAAAGAGGGAGGTCTGCAATGTCTGATGAACTGTTTGATGTGATTGTAGCTCTGGTCAAATGGAAGTTCCATGTTCCAGTGCAAGATCGTTCCAAAGAGCAACGCACAGCAATAACACGTTTCTACCGAAACAGAGATTCTTTTGAACTTTCTGATGATGGGAAAACGTTGTATATTGACGGCAAACAAGTTATTAAGAGATCAGATTTGGAGAATGTTGGTGAAAAAGGAGTGGATGGAACAAAAGGTTCTGGTGCCAGAAAGCTCAATGTTCTTATACGGAATGAATATTCAGGAATTAGTGAAAAGCAAATACAAAATATTTTATCTAGGGATCCACAACATCAATTGTTGAATGCTCAGTCTCATAATAAAGTGGTAATCCGCCCCATCAGGGCTAAAAGCGTCCAGACAAGACATCAGATGGATTTGGTTCAAATGGACAAGTCAAGAGTTGAGTTTCGAGGACGAACGTATCGGTATATCATGTCTGTCGTTGATATATTTAGTCGGTATTTGTGGATGAGACCTCTTGAAAGGAAAGAAAGTAAGAGCATAAGCAGAGAGTTACAATATATTTACCAAGTTCATGGACCACCATGGAATTTACAACATGATCGTGGAACTGAATTTTCTGGAGCAGTTAAACAATTATGTAATCGGCTTGGCATCAAAGTAATAAGAAGCCGCCCATATCATCCACAATCACAGGGGAAGGGAGAACGAACGCATCGTGAGCTTAGAAAGAAAATTACATTTGACCTTCTTAGTATGGGTCGAACAGGTGTAAACTGGGTGAAACAGCTACCGCAGTACACCAAAATATTGAATGAAGCTCCCAAAACAGAACTTGGATAGAAATCTCCCTTCCAGATTTACTATGGGAGAATGCGGAATGATGGATATATTATACAAAAAACTAATTCCCCCGTAGAGGGCGCCTTACGTGATCTCCCAAGGCCGGAAGATTATTCAGTTTTTGAAACACAGAGAGATAAAGTGCGGCAACGGGCTGCCATTGCAACAAAGCTCTGGCATGAGAAAACTATTCGTCGTTCCGGTATACAGAAGCCTACTTCAGTATACGAAACTAATGGAGCAGTACTCGTACGATATGCAGGTCATGCAAAGAAAAGCAGAATTCCACATCGTAGCAGTGGCGTAGATAAAGGGGGGCCGGGGGGCGGACCCCCCCCCCCCCCCCACCAGAAGTTTTGCCGGAAATTTTTTGGGACCATTTTTAGGCGAATTTATGCCTAATAACATTAAAATGCTGGCTTTGGGGATAAAAACATGCCATTTTGGGTAAATTTGGGGTAAAAAAGACCAATTTTCAGTACATTTGCAGTAAACAACAGATTCTTTCTGTTTGTTTGGGTTTTTGTTGTTGTTACACTGTCGGAAAATTTTCGGTCTGTCGGAAAATTTTGGGCTTGCCCTCCGCCAGCGTAAAGCTATCTACGCCACTGCATCGCAGGTACATTATAAAGGGAACGATAGTGAAACGTAATCTTAAGATGAGCCGATATGAAGTACAGCTTACTTTACCCGGACAAACAAACGACATTAAAAAATGGTTTTCAGTGAGTGATATTACAAGCCTCACATTTGCAAAAGAAAAAAAATAGATAGAAAGTAACTGATGTTAAAAAACCTGCCGGCGAAAAACAAAACAAAGCAGCAAGAAAAACAAACACCTCATTCCAATCACATACACAGAGAGGCTAAATTATTCAGAGTTCGATTTAATCCCCAGTCTGATGGAAGCTGGCAGTTTGCTGCACTGGCTCACAAGCTAGTTCAGTTTGGAATTGACCGTTCGCCTGGCACATTGCGTACCGAGGTCGCTGACTATCTTCTCGCTCATCCATTCAACAATGACGGTATACATCTACGAAACTACTTACCTGAAAGTGAAAACTGTATCAGTGAAATGTTATTATCTGAAACATATGGGGACCATCTGACACTGCAAGCAGCTAGCGACCTTTTTCATCTGCAAATCATCGTTGTATCTACTCTTGGCCCAGATGCTACCACATTTATTTTACTCCAAGGCTATCAAGATTTGAACGAAGACCTGCCTACCCTTATGCTGGGGCATTATGCAGAACAGGGGGGGGGGGGGGGGGGGGGGGGGTGACATTACGTTTGTTTAGATAGCACAAATGAACAAGTAACAGAACTCTGGAATGTTCTAGAAGAAAACAATAACGAGGGTCGTATCACAGACACTTGGTCAGATATCGACATTGTAGACGATGAAGCTGGTGGGGATAAAGCTAATAAAAACCTCCAATCATCAAATACAAGTGGGGAAACTAGCGACCGTGCAACAAACATACTTCAAATAGAACAGTCTGCATCCCACACTACAATCTCGAAAAACAAGAAGAGTGAAATGATTGAAACACATTCACAAACAACACCTAATGCTCCTAAACCCAAACGACGTCGCAAAGCTCCATGCAGATACAGCCGTCACTTTACGTAAAAAGCAAAGTAACTCGCATTCAGCGAGTAAGTTACTTCCTTTGAAGATGTGGGAGAAAATTCTGCATTTGGTAATTTCTACTATGCCTAATTATTCTGCCGCATACGTTGGAGTATTGCAGTAAGTGTGCAAATTATTTCAATTAATCGTTTACAGGATAGTGGAATATCAATCGAGCCTGTTACCTAGGTTTCATATTGCCCGGGAAAGGCTTCGTGGTATCAGGTTTCATATTGAATTATCGAAGCCATCCAAAGGTCTACCGCCTGTGGGTACCCACACATGGAAACTGCAAAAAGTGAAAGCTGCAGTCGGCGAATTTAGTGGGGTGTGGATACGAATCTGTGAGTTATTTGGTAACTAGCCAAATGTTGAACGGGGTTACATTACTGTAATTGAGTTAGAAGGGCTGCTGACTGGATGGTTGGCCATTGTAAATTTCTTCAAATCCGCGCTTTGAATTCCCCTCACATATTTGCACCAGCAAATCAGTAATATTCACGATAGTTCTAACTTGGGCCCATCTCTGATCATTATTTCCCCTCTGAGGGTCGGACAACGGGTGCCCTAGTCTGCAGCTTTGTCATGAAGAATATAAAGGCCGCAGATTGACCCAATTTTAACTACATATGCTGTCGCCCAAAGTTACACATTTTCGCGTGTGTATGTACGTACTGGACGCCGTTCCTCTATTTGTTACCTATTTATTGATATTCATAAATAACTTATGGATATCCATAAATCGATTAGAGGATATCCAAAACTAAAATTTATTTTTTGATATCTATAAATAGATTTATGGATTTCCATAAATAGCGAATAAATAGTATAACGGCGCGGTGGGCTATGCATATTTCTTATGGATATCCAAAAATATTCATAGATATCCATAATTCGGTTTATCGAGGTCTATAATTCATTGATTGATATCAATATTTCGGTTCGTGGATATGCATAAATCGCACGATTTATAGATATCCATAGATCATTTTTTGGATATCCACAAATCTAATTATAGATATCTATAAATGATTTATGGATATCCAAAAATGCATTTATAGATATCGCTAAATATTTGTGGATATCAATAATTCGTTTTTGGATATCTATAAATCGATTTATGGATACCCATAATTCATTTATGGATATTAATAAATAGATAATAAATACAGAAACGGCGCCCCACATGTATGTATATGTAATTTTATAGTACATTTCGTTTACATTTTCCTAAGAACTGTATAGGTCCAAAGTAGGATGTACAGTAAATTAACAAACGTCGTTATTGTATGAAAGATGTTTTTAGGTTTTGTTTTTTGTTTTTATTTTATTATTTTTTCTGGAAAAGTTGGGGGAAAGCGGGAGCAGAGATAATATGATCTTCCCCCCCCCCCCCCCCCTCCGTGATATTTGAAGATGTGTTTCGTAAAAACATGTGATTAAAAACGCCTTTCTGGATATATGTTGGCTGCCAATGTTTTCATATAAAAGGGGAATTCACAATAAACACTTTAGTGAGGGTACACATTTAATTTGTTTCCTTTAATTCCATGTGTAAGCTTAACACGGGACGTACTTAATGCAAATTTAAAGTAATTATCCTTCCTGGAACGAAACAATGCATTGTTTACTTTATTTTATTTTCCCCCAATTTGTTTGTAAAGGAGGATATACGTCCTTGCCCAGCCACCGCCACATCCGAAGATGGCTTTTGTAAAAATAAATCTGTGATTAATTATGTTATCTGCAAAGAGCTGCGGCAGCTGCTATTGTTGGCAAAATGAAAGCGAATACACTTCAAAAGTTTTAGTGACGGTACACATTTGTTTTTTATTTATTTATATATTGAGTAAGCCTGACACAGGATATCATCAGTGTTGTTATCGTAAGTTTCAAGTAATTATTCCAACCCACCTAGAACAAAATAATACATTGTTTTATTATGTTTATTTTTTATTATCCATTTTAATTATTCTCTATTTCGTGTGGAAAGTCTTGTTTTTTTCGTCTATTGGGAAAATAGTTCCAGTGTGAAAGAATAGATTTCGTTGCACAGCCTCGTGTGATATCATTCCTTTATAAGTTCAAATACGATGTGTGATTTAAAACTAAAGCTTGCAAACTACACTTTCAAACATTTCAAACGTTGTTTGGCGGTTCGAAACGGGATCGAGTGGTAACAACTGTACAACCCGCATATGTGAAAAAATCCTGCATATGTGAAAAACTGCAAATGTGAAAGAAAATCAACACATATGCTGGTTGTACATTGCATTTACCCTATTCTTTCTTACAACTTAGTACATAAATGAAGTTTAGAAATATATAATTAAAAATTACCCTAAAATATAGGCATATCGAAATTTTTAAGTACTCACCCCAATAATTTCAATATATTTTCGCCAAATGAGTTATGGAATGAACAGATTTCCGCCAACAGTTTTGGTTATTTAAAGTTTTCACTGAAATTGCCTTTTTAGGCATAATGTTCTTTAAAAATCTATATGTTATATTGATTTTTTTAAAGTTAAAAACTATGCCTAAAACTTTCGAATAAAAATTAAGAAAAATAGAAGTGAAAATTACGCAAGTCGTTTTGTTCCATTTTAGGTACGAGACGACTCAGTACGAAACGACTCAGTACGAAAGGGAAAAGGTACGAAACTACCCGTAACCGTCCACGGTCGCCTCTAAGTACGTCCACTATGTGGTTCTCTTTGCTTATTTGTAGTTCTATGTGGTTATATATAGAAAATCGATGTACTGTCCCTGTGCGTCCATGGCACGCAAAAAACTTTGGTTGATGGCAGCTGCTTACGCCTGAACCGGACTCACTTCTATGGTGCCAAACTCGCTTTGAGGAGTGGGGGGGGGGGGGGGGGGGGGGGGGGGCTAACTTGGGCCGAATATACCAAATTGTCCGAATTCACCTTGACCGAAATTGAATTGGAAGTCAACCCTAGTGGTAACATTGGATTCCACACTGCTAATCCTACACTAAGTGTATATGTACCTGTGCAATCACAGGGTGCTCCGAAAATTAACGGAGGAATTTCAGAACAAAACAGAACGGTTGCCACCTGAGACTTCCCCAAAACACTCCGGTTTTATCGAATTTCTCGAGGTTGCGGTAGCCGAAAGCGTAACGCGTTCCGCATGGAGCCCAAGGTTTGCGAGTTCGAACCTCAGCCGGGGAACGTAACGTAATGCAATGCCGGCGTGGATTCAAAACCCCACTGCTCCTCCTTACCGCTATGTTCAGGGATGGTGGTATGTCCGTCCTATCGGGTGAGGAAGTAAATGGCTGTCCCGTGTGCAGTGCTTACTGTGCTCGTTAAAGAACCCTACTGCAACGAAGGAGTTGCAGCCTGGCAAATTACCTGATCCCCCCCCCCCCCCCCCCTTGCAACATAGTGCGATGGAAAGACAGTTGCCGAGAGTGGGGCGCGTCAGTCAGAGCATAGGGCTTGACGGTGTAGAAAGTACCCGCTGGTCGGCGAAATCATCATACCGGTAGCATGCAGTCAACCCTAGTGGTAACATTGGATTCCACACTGCTAATCCTACACAGGGTACACTAACACAGGGTATAATCCGTATAAACCTTTAGCCGGAAGTGGAAATAAGCGAGGCGAGAGATTTCTATTTTTATCTCAAAGTTTCAGTCGCAGCGTATCCAAGATCACCGAAAACAAGATTTTTTTAATAAAAGGAATGACCGAAGAAAGCAAAATCAGTAAGTATGTTATATAAAACAATATTTAACAATGAAACGGCACAACTTAATGAAAAAATCGACTCTTGTAGTATGAAAAAACATCTGCTGATCATCTCGGAAAATGAATTTCTCGAGCAAATTTCTTCTTCAAATATTGTTTTTCATATGTTCGCACAGATGTAACATGTTAAAATCATAGATCGACAGATTCGGCGTTCAATTCCACACCAGAAACTATCAACCATAACAACGAAGGAGGTTCGGTGCTACTAAAACTGTTCAAAATATAATGTCACCTTATCGATTTTATACGCTCGTATCTTCAGTTGATGAGTCGTATACATTTTTTATGCTTGCCAGGTGACCCTTTCGATGTGAGAATCTGGTAAATTTGGAGCCTGTAAGTTCCGAAAGCAAGATAGGCCTATACGCGCACAAGCCGGGTTGAATGCAATATTGCACTGCGTTGAAAAAGCGAACCACAGTTTACCTTTTTCAACGCAGAGAAATAGCCCATTTTACTGCATTACAGAATCTAACGATAGGCGGTGAACTATATGAAGATGAGACTGGTTTTATGGCTTAGCGTAACAATGTCAGATCAAGTTGGACCGCATTATTTACTGTAAGTTGACTCTTTCAGACACAATTTGTTCCAAAACACGTTTTGGGGGGTGAAATAATTTTTTGGAGGGCAGTCAGGATTTTTTCGGGCACTCAGGATTCTTTCGGATGAAGTAGACCTCAGCTCCACATCCTCCCCACCCCACCCAGAAAATAAAATTCCCGTACGCATATGGCAGTATAGATAGCACGTAATTATAATTTTATGAATTTTTAGGCTCAAGCACCAATTTGTTAAGTTCTTAAATCATCGGGTCTGTAAATTTCAGTGAACTACAAAAGGTATAACATAAACTCACGGCTATATTTAAATAGCCTCTTGTGCTTTGCTTCCCTACATGATAACAATTTGTTGAGTTCTTAACTTTTGTGGGTCCCTAAATTTCAATGGACTGCAACAGGCAGACCAAATATCTAGCAGACTCCAAAGAAACATTCATGCTGAACTTATTTACTGTAGTTTAAGGACACCTTTCTGCAACTATAGCTAACTTACCCAATTTTTAAGTGTTGGGTAAGTTAGCTATAGAATAACTTATTTACTGTAGTTTAAGGGCACCTTTCTGCAACTATAGCTAACTTACCCAATTTTTAGGTGTTGGGTAAGTTAGCTATAGTTGCAGGATTTTACTTCCCCCCCCCCCCCCCCCCCACCCACACCCAGACACACGCGCGCGCGTGCGCACTTTTACAGAGTGTTGGGCATGCTAGTATGAGCTAGAGGGAATACATGCTCCCAAAGAAAGAAAAAAAACACACAAAGGTAAACCAATCGAATGAATTTAGAAGCGAATCTAATAATGAAAGGAGCAGAGAATTCGAATTTGCAGCGTTCAACAGTCCTCATCTGAGGAGTCAGTCACAGCAGCCTCAGAATCACTGAGCATGTGAGTTTTGGCCCTCATTTTTCAAAATATCCCAGAGAAAGCCCGCATACCCTCACCACCGAGAATGGGATACGGCGATATCGCCTCTTGTGCTACCCCCTAACCCCCCCCCCCCCCCCCCCACACACACACACACACCACCTAACCACTGTGCGGCTCGGATGCTGCTGCACAGCACACGGTAAGCATACATGGTGGTCCCTTTGGGATTAGCTCTGATAGCCCCACCTCACCCCCCAATATTTTTACCTTCCTTCGCTCCTGAATAATCAACTATACTCTACTTTAAAAATAAATACGTGGAACTGATTCAAATGAACGCCTTTCCAGTGTGTTATCGTATTACTATAAACAAAGAAAAAATATGGTATACATGGAAACTACATTTTTAAAATTGCATGTTAGAGGTCAGTGTAAAACAAAACCAAACGAAGAAAATAACCAAACGAATAAATTTAGAAGCGAGTCTGATAACGAAAGGAGCAGAGAATTCCAATTTGTTGTGTTCTACGACTGGATCTTCAGCCTGTGTGGAGTCTGTCTCTCTCCGTTACGGCAGCGTTCTGACGCCAGTTGATGTATTTTTTTAACTGTGCTAAGTTGTTATAACAAGTTAACTAACTTGTTATAACAACTTAGTAACTTGTTATAACAACTTAGCTAACTTGCTATAACAACTTAGCTAACTTGTTATAACAACATAGCTTAACTTGTTAAAACAACTTAGCTTAACTTGTTGTAACAACTTAGCTAACTTGTTATAACAACTTAACTATCTTGTTATAACAACTTAGTAACTTGTTATAACAACTTAGCTAACTTGTTATAACAAGTTAGCTAAGTTGTTATAACAACATAGCTAACTTGTCATAACAACTTAGCTTAACTTGTTATAACAACTTAGCTAACTTGTTATAACAACTTAGCTAACTTGTTATAACAACTTAGTAACTTGTTATAACAACTTAGCCATCTTGTTATAACAACTTAGCTATCTTTTTAATCATTGCCCCCTAGGTCAGTTTGTCCCTTCTTTGGGGCTGATAGTAATTGGTCAAAATGCGTTTAACCTTTTTACCTAACGTAACGGCCAAAAACGGCCAGCACTGTACACAAAAATCGCTATTCAGTCTTTTTTATATTTACATTTTATGCTTCCAAAACAATGGTTATGACCCCTCATTCGAACGATCCCGTTGCGCTCATTCCAATGAGGGATCATACCCTGTGTTTTGGATGGAAAAAAATGAAAATGTTTAGTCACACGAGAATTTTTTTCACGAATATCGTCTGCTACTAGCGTTCGGTTATGGGTTAATGTGTCCCGTGGACGGAGCTACATCAGAAGCACTCTATCCAACAAAATGACAAAAACTTTAAACAAAAAACTAACTTAAATAAGGCTCACAAATTCTGAAATATCTTTTTCAATAACGCCCTTTAAATATGGATATCGGGGGTTCTGGGTGACACAACGCAATTTGCCCCGACCAGGCATCAAACTCACAACGTTTTGATTGCAAGTTCATTGTGCTTGGGTACGCCCTTCTTATTTATTTATTTATTTATTTATTTATTTATTTATTGGTGTTTAAGATCATATATTTCTGCACAAAAAGGCTACTTCATTGAGGAACTTAACGCTTGAAAATAGTCCTGTGATGGCTGACCAAACAATATGCGTAGTGAATGTGAAAAACAAACAAAGCCTAATTTCTCATGCGCATAGTGGTCAGCCTACATTCCAAGGGGGGCCAGGCTACGTGATCACTCAGTCACGGGAAAGCCAACCGTTTTGCGTCGTCAAAATTATGCAGTGAGTGTGAAATACTATACATTTCTTTTTTGTTTTCTGTTGCTGGTCTTCTCTAAGCAGGGCCTACCCACTAGATCCTGAAAACGCAGCTCATTTTGAAGGCATACTGTATCACCTCTTGTAAAACGCAAAAATGGAAGAATCGTGAAAAAATATTTTGTCTTAGACAGTAGCGGATTTAGACTGGGCGCATCCGGTGCGCGCCCCCTCTATTTTTCCCCGAGACATGTTGGAGCGCACTACTAATGGGTCGAAAACACCACACACCTTTACACAAGCAGTTTTTTTTAACGTTTTGAGAAATAGCCCTTACTATATCTTACTGAAACAAGTAAATACGGGCATACTTGGAACCGGCTTATTCAGCCGGTTCCAACGATATCCACATTTACATAGTCCTACTAAAAAACTTTTATAAAATATATATTTCTGGACATTTTTGGCTGCTTTCCTGGGTACTGGATTAAAAGTCACTTCAGAGTCCAGTATTTATTTATCTTTTCCCAGGAGAGCCCCCCTCCCCCCACCCCGCCTTTAGAGATGAGAGAATCGATCTCGAGTTTATCACGCACCCTGTTGTTTCATGGCTCAGTTTCAGACTAAGACACGCCCCTTTTCAGAAATCCTGGATCCGCCCCTGTTAGAGGGGGCAACGACGGCCTATTCACGTGTAGCAAACTGTGCGACTTGACCTTTAATTATTTTGCCAACAAGGCCTTTTTAGAAAAAAATAGTCAAATTTTTATTTAAAGATGGGTACACCTTATTAAAACATTGCCAATATGAATATCACTGGAACCTCCGCAATCACCCAGAACCGCCGATATCCATATTTAAAGGGCGTTATTGAAAAAGCTCGAATATATTTCAGACTTTGTGAGCCTTATTCAAGTTAGTTTTTTTTAAGTTTCTGTAGTTTATTTGGATAGAGTGTTTATAATGTAGCTCCTGATTCGTTCGCGCCCCCGCGTTGTGTCATTGTTCAAGGCACTTAACCCCGATTGCCTACCTGGGGGGGGGGGGGGGGGGGGGGGGGGCACGCTGACGATGTGTACTAAGGCGTACTGCACGTCGATGTTGCGCATGTCATCAACCAATCTAACCCTGCCTGTGCCGCGGTGCAGAGTTCAGAGTTACGATGTTGGAGAGCTGACAGCTGCTCGTCGTTGCTCGGTGGTTCTCTCCGGGTACTCCAGCTTCCTCCACCCGCAAAACTGTCACCGACATGATATGACCCTGGCTGTTAATGTGCCGTTAAACCCTAATAAATAAATATAATGTAGCTCCGTCCATGGGACACATTTATTTATTTATTTATTTATTTATTTATTTATTTATTTATTTATTTATTTATTTATTTATCTATTGGTGTTTAAGGGCACATATTTCTGCACAATGGCTAACCATGACCGTGACAGTTTTACGGGTGGAGGAAGCCGGAGTATTCGGAGAGAACCACCGAGCAACGGCGAGCAACTGTCAACTTCCCAACATACCAACTCCACACAAGCAGGGTTAGCATTGGTTGAAGACAGGTGCACCATCGACGTGCAGTACACCTTAGTACACGTCACCGTGCCCCCACGCGAGCAATGGGGGTGAAGTGTCTTGCCCAAGGACATAACGCGATTGCCGCAGGTGGGATTCGAACCGAGGACCTCTCGGCTTGCAGCCTGCACCTCTACCAACTAAGCCCCCCCCCCCATTAACCCATCATTATCTAACACTAGTAGCAGACGATACTCGTCAAAAAAAAATCTCGTGTTACTAAAAAATTTTCATTTTTTGCATCCAAAACACAGAGTGTTACCCCTCATTGGAATGAGCGCAACGCGCTCGTTCGAATGAGGTGATCATAACCTATGTTTTGGAAGCATAAAATGTAAATATAAAAAAGACTGAATAGCGATTTTTGTGTACAGTGCTGGCCGTTTTTGGCCATTACGTTAGGTAAAGGGTTAAACGGATTTTGACCAATTACTATCAGCCCCAAGGAAGGGACAAACTGACCTGGGGGGCAATGATTAAAAAGATAGCTAAGTTGTTATAACAAGATAGCTAAGTTGTTATAACAAGATAGCTAAGTTGTTATAACAAGATAGCTAAGTTGTTATAACAAGTTAGCTAAGTTGTTATAACAACTTAGCTAAGTTGTTATAACAAGTTACTAAGTTGTTATAACAAGATAGCTAAGTTGTTATAACAAGTTAGCTAAGTTGTTATAACAAGTTAAGCTAAGTTGTTATAACAAGTTAAGCTATGTTGTTATAACAAGTCAGCTAAGTTGTTATAACAAGTTACTAAGTTGTTATAACAAGTTACTAAGTAGTAAAAAGTAGGTAAAAAAATACATCAACTGGCGTCAGCACGCTGCCGTACTCCGTACAGAGGACAGCCATTTTACTTCCCCACCCAATAGGACGGCACGCCGTGGCATCATCAACCCGCAACTGATGCTGCCATAGAGGGTTCAGATTCCTCCATATCTTTTCTCAGCCGGGGATCCGCGATCCCGCGACTTCTGGCACGAGAGACCAGCGAACTTATCCACCACTCTTTTCAACTTGTCACCCACATTTCAACTTGGGGGGGGGGTGTGCCCCCCTCCCCCCCCCCCCCCCACACCCTGGTTACGTTCTTGAATGAGAGTAAATAATTTCAGTTTACAGGCATGACAAACTTGACTGGAAAAATATAGCAGTAAAATATATTAGTTGCAGGTGTATTTTATAGAATAATGTAATGGCCGGTCTGGGTTTGAATGAAATTGCTGAGTCGAGAGGCCGGTTTGGGTGTATCAAGATATGACCAGGACACATTGCGTACAAAATTATTTTTTCCAAAAGGGTTAACCCTTTACCCAACGAATCGCCCGCATACGCCCGCGTAATACGCAAATTCAGCATCTGAAAAAATATTATTTTTCGAAAAATTTCGACAAAACCATATCAAGTGACCCTTCTTTGGAACGAGCTTGTCGAGCTCGTTCCAAAGAGGGGTCACATGATATGGTTTTGTTGAATTTTTTTGAACAAATTTAAAAAATGATATTTAAAATAATAAATTTTGAAATCGTCTGCGTTGGGTAAAGGGTTAAGAAGGAAGCTGGAGAGCACTTTGGATAACTTTGTTGGCGGCCTGTTTGGGTGAAATTCTCAGAAACCGGCAAGATCGGTTCTTGTCACTCTGAAGCCGATTTGGCTAGTGACGCGTGCCAGGTGTGCGTTCCGTTTGGCTGTGCTATTAAAGTGCGGGATGACCTCTTCACCTAGTCTCCTGTGCATCCCACTACCTTTCACCTAGATGAAAGCAAGTGGGATGCGCTAGAGACTACTCTTCGCCAACAAAGACGAAGAGCACTTAGGGACGTTCCGACGGGGGTGGGGGTGGGGGTTTGGGTTTACACCCCCCCCCCACCCCCAATGAGGACCCTGATTTTTGAAAATTGGAAATTTTATGGTTCAAATTTCAAAAGTTGGAAACATTTAGTTCTAAGCAAATATAGAACTAGTGATTCTTGGTTGAAATACATTTATTCTTTATAGTATGACCCACTAGTTCTTTTTCGCGCAGAACTAAAATGTTGATAATGTTCCAAGTTTGTAACTGCGTAAGCCAGCAATACATCGAGATTGCGCTTTCGTAAATGCACACAATAGTGTCAATTTGGAACATCGGGGCCCGCCGATTTTCTCTAGTTGCCTTCTCTTACGTGAGAGTCGTTCACTGCTCGTCTAAATGTGACGTGCAGTGAAGGGGCCGCACACACGAGTATCCCGCCTTCAGGAAATTGCGGGAATCGGCGGGCCCCAATAACGCCGGGCCCCGGAGTTACTACCCCACCCCCCCCCCCCTCTCGACGGCCCCGCACAATATAGCAGTATCATGTACCACAAGAAGTCTTTTGTTAGGCCAATTACAAAGTCTACTCATAATTATGGAGAAAAGGCCAAATATCAAGCGAATATAATGTAATTTGTACATATATCTATAAAGAAAATTCGTTCTCAAAACCGATCATCAAATGTCGGAAACTTTTTTATGGTATCAATTTGAAATGAAAGTTTGGAAATTTGAGGATCTCATGTGACACACAACGAGTCTGAGCTACCCAGAAACGTCCCTGGGAGCATTTGGATCCGAGAGGTGTTTTGTTCTTCAGCAGGAGTGAAATGGAAATGAGAATGTGAATAGTATTGAAGGCTATCGTCGGACAATAAATGTGATCGATTAATTTGAAAGAAATGATCGCTTTGTATTTCTGACAACTTGACCCTGCTCTGAACTGCTATTGACAACAACGTAATTTAATTTCAGCTACTGTTGACCTACCTGTGCTTATCCTACATCATGTTGAATGTTGTTTGGCATTCAAGTTTCAAAAAGAAAACTGCAATATGGTATCTCGGGAACACTCCTTCAGTGGTTTGAAAACTACCTGACTGATAGAAAACAACGAGTCTCAGTTAACAATTATTATTCAGATTATAGAACTGTTCCTGCTGGTGTCCCCCGAGGATCTGTTCTTAGTCCTTTTCTCTTCTTGGTTTATATAAATGACATTGCAGACAACTTGATATCACTCACGAGATTGTTTGCTGATGACACTTGTCTTAGCAATAGTGCCCCAACTACAACTGACATATCTAGTGTAGTTAATAAGGACCTATGCACAGTAAACGATTGGGCACAAAAATGGCTAGTTAAAGTTAACGCTGAGAAAACAAAATCTGTATTGTTCACTTTAGCTAGAGATGTCACTTATCCTGATATAGTTTTCTCAGGAACGTCTCTTAAATTTGATGACGAGCACAGGCATTTAGGCCTCATTATTCAAAACAACTTATCCTGGGATAAACACATTAATGCAATATGTAGGAGAGCCTCCTCAAGACTGTCCCAAATAAGAAGACTCAAATATTTTGAAACATAGAAACACACTCGAAAGGATGTATGTCTCGTTCATTCTGCCAGTACTTGAATATGCTAGTCCCGTTTGGGACGGTGCCAGTGCGTGTCACTTGAAATGTCTGGACGACCTACATTATGATGCTGCACGGATCGTATCAGGGTTAACCAGATCAGTTCCACATGAACAACTTTTGTTAGAAGTGGGTTGGCACTCGCTTCAACAACGTAGATATGTTAGGAAAATGTGTGTATTTTATCGCATAGTCCATGGTACGGCACCCGAGTATTTAACAGACTTCTTCTTCCACCGCGTGTTGGGGACCGTTCGCAATACAATCTGAAAAATACGCCAGATTTCAGCCCCTACAGTATTCGGACTGAAGTCATGAAACGTTCTTTCTTTCCAACGTGTGTGTCGATATGGAATTCATTGCCAACCCCAGTAAGAAACAATAAACTATTACGAGATTTCAAATCAGAAATCAGTCCTCCACTTTTCAAGCCACCCGGTTATTTTAATACAGGGAAGAGAAAGTTGAATATTATTCACAGTATGATCAGAAATCGCTGCAGCGACTTGAATTCTCATAAATTTAATAAATACATATCTGACTCACCTTACTGCTCATGCGGACCATTCATTGAAGACGAACTTTATTTCTTTATGGTGTGTGGCTTCCACAACTTTGTCAGAGCAGAGCTTTACATTGTAATGGGGCGGTTTGGCATAAACACAGTTGACGAACTCTTGTTTGGCGTGCCGTCCCTAAGATATTCTGATAATGTAGCCATCTTTAGAGCTGTCCAAAAGTATATCGGTGATTCGGGTCGTTTCAACAATTGAGCTTTTTGTCATAGCACGTGGTAACATATTGAGAGTTAAACGTTTTAGGTCATTGACACGGTACGTGGAGGGCGGATTGCTCCTGCTCCGCGGTAGGGTGGATGACTCTCCCGGGATATTAAAACTTTTAAATGAATGTTCAAGGGTGTTGGCGGTTTCTATGCACATGAACCAGTCCGAATACTGTAGGGGCTGAAATCTGGCGCATTTCTCAGATTGTATTGCGAACGGTCCCCAACACGCGGTGGAAGAAGATCTGTTAAATACTCGGATGCCGTACCATGGACTATGCGATAAAATACACACATTTTCCTAACATATCTACGTTGTTGAAGCGAGTGCCAACCCACTTCTAACAATAGTTGTTCATGTGGAACTGATCTGGTTAACCCTGATACGATCCGTGCAGCATCATAATGTAGGTCGTCCAGACATTTCAAGTGACACGCACTGGCGCCGTCCCAAATGGGACTAGTATATTCAAGATATACCATATTGCAGTTTTCTTTTTGAAACTTGAATGCCAAACAACATTCAACATGATGTAGGATAAGCACAGTTAGGTCAACAGTAGCTGAAATTAAATTACGTTGTTGTCAATAGCAGTTCAGAGCAGGGTCAAGTTGTCAAAAATACAAAGCGATCATTTCTTTCAAATTAATCGATCACATTTATTGTCCGACGATAACCTTCAATTCTATTCACATTCTCATTTCCATTTCACTCCTGCTGAAGAACAAAACACCTCTCGGATCCAAATGCTCCCAGGGACATTTCTGGGTAGTTCAGACTCGTTGTGTGTCACAGTGAGATCCTCAAATTTCCAAACTTTCATTTCAAATTGATACCATAAAAAAGTTTCCGACATTTGATGATCGGTTTTGAGAAGGAATTTTCTTTATAGATTTATGTACAAATTACATTATATTCGCTTGATATTTGGCCTTTTCTCCATAATTATGAGTAGACTTCGTAATTGGCGGGCCCCGATGTTCCAAATTGACACTACTTGTGTGCATTTACGAAAGCGCAATCTCGATGTACTGCTGGCTTACGCAGTTACAAACTTGGAACATTATCAACATTTTAGTTCTGCGCGAAAAAGAACTAGTGGGTCATACTATAAAGAATAAATGTATTTCAACCAAGAATCACTAGTTCTATATTTGCTTAGAACTAAATGTTTCCAACTTTTGAAATTTGAACCATAAAATTTCCAACTTTTAAAAATCAGGGTCCTCATTGGGGGGGAGGGGGGTTGTAAGCCCCCCCCCCCCCCCCCCCCCCGTCGGAACGTCCCTAAGTGCTCTTCGTCTTTGTTGGCGACGAGTAGTCTCTTGCGCATCCCACTTGCTTTCATCTAGGTGAAAGGTAGTGGGATGCACAGGAGACTAGGCGAAGAGGTCATCCCGCACTTTAATAGCACAGCCAAACGGAACGCACACCTGGCACGCGTCACTAGCCAAATCGGCTTCAGAGTGACAAGAACCGATCTTGCCGGTTTCTGAGAATTTCACCCAAACAGGCCGCCAACAAAGTTATCCAAACTGCTCTCCAATTTCCTTCTTAACCCTTTTGGAAAAAAATTATTTTGTACGCAATGTGTCCTGGTCATATCTTGATACACCCAAACCGGCCTCTCGACTCAGCAATTTCATTCAAACCCAGACCGGCCATTACATTATTCTATAAAATACACCTGCAACTAATATATTTTACTGATATATTTTTCCAGTTTGTCATGCCTGTAAACTGAAATTATTTACTCTCATTCAAGAACGTAACCGGGGGGGGGGGGCAAATCCCCCCCCCCCCCCCAAGTTGAAATGTGGGTGACAAGTTGAAAAGAGTGGTGGATAAGTTCGCTGGTCTCTCGTGCCAGAAGTCGCGGGATCGCAGATCCCCGGCTGAGAAAAGATATGGAGGAATCTGAACCCTCTATGGCAGCATTAGTTGCGGGGTTGATGATGTCACGGCGTGTCGTCCTATTGGGTGGGGAAGTAAAATGGCTGTCCTCTGTACGGAGAGAGACAGACTCCACACAGGCTAAAGATCAAGTCGTAGAACACAACAAATTGGAATTCTCTGCTCCTTTCGTTATCAGACTCGCTTCTAAATTTATTCGTTTGGTTATTTTCTTCGTTTGCGTTTTGTTTTACACTGACCTCTAACATGCAATTTTAAAAATGTAGTTTACATGTATACCATATTTTGTCTTTGTTTATAGTAATACGATAACACACTGTAAAGGCGTTCATTTGAATCAGTTCCACATATTTATTTTTAAAGTAGAGTATAGTTGATTATTCAGGAGCGAAGGAAGGTAAAAATATTGGGGGGTGAGGTAGGGCTATCAGAGCTAATTCCAAGGGGACCACCATGTATGCTCGCCGTGTGCTGTGCAGCAGCATCCGAGCCACACAGTGGTTAGGTAGTGTGTGTGTGTGGGGATGGGGGGGGGGGGGGGGGGGGTAGAGGTAGGGGGTAGCACAAGAGGCGATATCGCCGTATCCCATTCTCGGTGGTGAGGGTCTGCGGGCTTTCTCTGGGATATTTTGAAAAATGAGGGCCAAAACTCACATGCTCAGTGATTCTGAGGCTGCTGTGACTGACTCCTCAGATGAGGACTGTTGAATGCTGCAAATTCGAATTCTCTGCTCCTTTCTTTATTAGATTCGCTTCTAAATTCATTCGATTGGTTTACCCATTCGTTTGTGTGTGTGTGTTTTTTTTTTCTTTCTTTGGGAGCATGTATTCCCTCATACTAGCATGCCCAACACTCTGTAAAAGTGCGCACGCGCGCGCGTGTGTCTGGGTGGGGGGGGGGGGGGGGGGTAATTTTCTGCAACTATAGCTAACTTACCCAACACCTAAAAATTGGGTAAGTTAGCTATAGTTGCAGAAAGGTGCCCTTAAACTACAGTAAATAAGTTTAGCATGAATGTTTCTTTGGAGTCTACTAGATATTTGGTCTGCCTGTTGCAGTCCATTGAAATTTAGGGACCCACAAAAGTTAAGAACTCAACAAATTGTTATCATGTAAGGAAGCAAAGCACAAGAGGCTATTTAAATATAGCCGTGAGTTTATGTTATACCTTTTGTAGTTCACTGAAATTTACAGACCCGATGATTTAAGAACTTAACAAATTGGTGCTTGAGCCTAAAAAATCATAAAATTATAATTACGTGCTATCTACACTGCAATATGCGTACGGGAATTTTTATTTTCTGGGTGGGGTGGGGTGGGGAGGATGTGGAGCTGAGGTCCACTTCATCCGAAAGAATCCCGAGTGCCCGAAAAAATCCTGACTGCCCTCCAAAAAATTATTTCACCCCCAAAACGTGTTTTGGAACAAATTGTGTCTGAAAGAGTCAACTTACAGTAAATAATGCGGTCCAACTTGATCTGACATTGTTACGCTAAGCCATAAAACCAGTCTCATCTTCATATAGTTCACCGCCTATCGTTAGATTCTGTAATGCAGTAAAATGGGCTATTTCTCTGCGTTGAAAAAGGTAAACTGTGGTTCGCTTTTTCAACGCAATGCAATATTGCATTCAACCCGGCTTGTGCGCGTATAGGCCTATCTTGCTTTCGGAACTTACAGGCTCCAAATTTACCAGATTCTCACATCGAAAGGGTCACCTGGCAAGCATAAAAAATGTATACGACTCATCAACTGAAGATACGAGCGTATACAACTGGGCGTATAAAAAAATCGATAAGGTGACATTATATTTTGAACATTTTTAGTAGCACCGAACCTCCTTCGTTGTTATGGTTGATAGTTTCTGGTGTGGAATTGAACGCATTGATCTGTCGATCTATGATTTTAACACGTTACATTTGTGCGAACATATGAAAAACGACATTTGAAGGAGAAATTTGCCCGAGAAATTCATTTTCCGAGATGATCAGCAGATGTTTTTTCATACTACAAGAGTCGATTTTTGCATTAAGTTGTGTCGTTTCATTGTTAAATATTGTTTTATATAACATACTTACTGATTTTGCTTTCTTCGGTCATTCCTTTTATTAAAAAAATCTTGTTTTCGGTGATCTTGGATACGCTGCGACTGAAACTTTGAGATAAAAATAGAAATCTCTCGCCTCGCTTATCTCCACTTCTGGCTTGACCTTCCCTGTGGGACACCTAAAAGGGGCTGAACTTGACCCCTAAAAGTGACAAACTTGCCAGATTCCCCTATAATGAAGAATTTTTACCAAACAAACTATGGTGCAGGGTGGCAAAGAACGAGCCAAATTTTTGGACAACTTGACCTTCCCTGAGGGACCCTTAAAAGGGGCTGAACTTCACCCCTAAAAGTGACAAACTTGCCAAATTCCCCTATAATGGAGAATTTTTGCCAAACAAAGTGGGGTGTAGGGTGGCACAGAACAAGACAAATTTAAGGACCCCTTGACCTTCCCTGTGGGACCCCTAAAATGGGCTGAACTTGACCCCTAAAAGAGACAAACTTGCAAAATTCCCCTTTCATGGAAATTTTTTTCCACACAAACTGTGGTGTAGGGTGGCACAGGACGAGACAAATTTTTGGACACCTTGACCTTCCCTGTGAGACCCCTAAAAGGGGCTAAACTTGACCTCTAAAAGTGTCAAACTTGCCAAATTCCCCTATAATGGAGAATTTTTGCCAAACAAAGTGGGGTGTAAGGCGGCACAGAACAAGACAAATTTAATGACACATTGACCTTCCCTATGGGACCCATAAAAGGGGCTGAATTTGACCTCTAAAAGTGACAAACTTGACAAATTCCCCTATAATGGAGACATTTTGCTAAACAAACTGCGGTGTAGGGTGGCACAGAACGAGAAAAAATTAATGACACCTTTACCTTCCCTGTGGGGCCCCTAAAAGGGGCTGAACTTGACCTCTAAAATTGACAAACTTGCCAAATTCCCAGCGATGTGAAGTTAGTTACTTATTCCTTATTTGACATTTTGACATTTTTTATTCCATCAAAACAGGAAAAATGGCACCTGCTGTAGGGTGGCACAAATGAAGACGAGTTGATTGACATGTTGCCCGTCCACATAAGGCCTTCCTTTATGGGGCAACCAAGGCCCTAAACGTGACAACCTCCCAGAAAACCTTCTAGATGGGCAAATCTGATCAAATTAAAGGTGCTGTAGGGTGGCACAAATGAAGACGAGTTGATTGACATGCTGCCGTCCACATAAGGCTTTTCTTTATGGGGCAACCAAGGCTCTAAACGTGACAACCTCCCAGAAAACCTTCTAGATGGGCAAATCTGTTCTAATAAATGGAGCAGTAGGGTGGCACATATGAAGACGAGATTATTGACATGTTTCGCGTCCCCATATAACCCACTCTTTATGGGGCAACCAAAGCCCTAAAAGTGACAACCTCCTAGAAAACCTTCTAGGTGGGGAAATCTGATAAAAGGTGCTGTAGAGTGGCACAAATGAAGACGAGTTGATTGACGTGTTGCCCGTATTGATATCGCGGATAACTTGTGTTAACCCAGCAGATTGACTCCCCGAGTATATCCTCGAGTTTAACACGGGATTAACGCGAGTTAATCCGCGATGTCAATGCGTTTTTATCCGTACAGTTAACGCGAGTTTATCCGCGAGGTAATCCGTGAGGTTAACACGAGTTTATCTCCGAGGTTAACGCGAATTTATCCGCGAGTTCATCAGCAAGGATAACACGACTTTAATCCGAATTTATCCACGTGATTAACGCGTGTTTAATGCATGTTTAATGCGTGTTTAATGCATGTTTAATGCATGTTTAACGCGTGTTGTGTTTAACGCGAGGTAATCCTCGTTGTTAACTGGAGTTTATCCGCGAGATTAATACGAGTTTAACGGGAGTCTGTTCGCGAGGTTAACGCGAGTCTATCTGCAAGGTTAACGCCAGTTTGACGCCAGTTTAGTCGAGTTAAACGCGAGTTTATCCGACATGTTAACACGAGTTTAACGCAAATTTAATGCGTGGTCGTCGGCGAGTTTGGCGGTAGTTTATCCGTGAGGTTAACGCGAGTTTATCCGCGAGGTTAACATGAGTTTAACGCGAGTTTATCGGCGATGTTAACGCGAGGTTATCACGAGTTTATCTGCGAAGATAACGCAAGTTTGGCGCGCGTTCATACGCGAGGTTATCACGAGTTTATCTGCGAGGTTACCTCGCGTTTAACGCGCGTTTATCGGCGATGTTAACGCGAGGTTATGCGCGAGGTTATTACAAGTTTATCGACGTTGTTAGCGCGAGTAAAACGCGAGGTTGACTCGAGTTTAACGCGAAATTGTCTGCGAGGTTATCGCGAGTTTATGTGCGTTGTTAATGAGAGTTAACCCGCGATGTTAACTCGAGATTAATGCGGGTTTTTCCGTGAGGTTAGCGTGCGTTTAACGCGAGTTTATTCGGGATATTAATGCGAGTTTATGCGCAAGGATATTGCGAGTTTATCCGCGATATTATTTGACGCGAGTTTATCTGGGAGGTTAGCTCGAGTTTAACGCGCGTTTATCGGCGATGTTAACATGTTAACACGAGGTTAATACGAGTCCATCCACGAGGTTAAAGCGACATTGGCGCGTGTTTTTTGGCGATGTTAATATGAGTTTATGTGCGAGGTTATCGCGAATTTATCCACTTTGTTAGCGCGAGTTAAACGGGATGTCACGCGTGTATGAGGTGGGTTTATCCGCGAGGTCATCGCGAGTTTGGCGCGAGTTTATCCGCTACGTTTACGTGAGTTTAACGCGAGTTAATCCGCGAGGTTAACGCGAATGTATCCGCGAGGCTAACTCAAGTTTAACGTGTGTTTATACGCGAGATTAACGCGATTTTGACGGGTGTTCATCCGCGAGTTAACGCGAGTTTATCTCAGAGGTTAGCGCGAGTTTTGTGCGAGTTTAACGCGAGTTAATCCCCGAGATTGACGTGTGTTTATCGGCACGCTCAGCGCGAGTTTATGTCCGACGTTAACCTGAGCTTTTCCGCTAGTTTAACGCGAGTGTTTCCGCGATATTAATGCGAGTTTGTGCGCAAGGTTATCGCGAGTTTATCCGCGTTATTAGCGAGAGTTTAACTAGAATTTGTCCACGATGTTAACGCGGGTTTGGCGCGAGTTTATCCGCAAGATTAACACGAGTTTATCGTTGAGTTTAACTCGAGTTTATCCGCGATTATAACGCGAGTTTATGCGCAACATTAACGCGAGTTTATCCGCGAGGTTAAATCGAGTACACCTCGAGTTTATTGGAGATGTTAACACGAGTTTATGCGCCAGGTTATCGCAAATTTATCCGTGAGTTAATCCGCGGGGTTAATGCGATTTTAACGCGTGTTTGTCCGCGAGTTTAACACGAGTTTATCCCCGAGGTTAACGCAAGATTAAGGAGTATCCGTGAGATCAGCGCGAGTTTATGCGCCACGCTAACCCGAGTTTATCTGCGAAACTTAACGCGAGTCTAACCACTGGGTGCGTGTTTAACGCGAAGTTAACTCGAGTTTAACACGCACTTATCCGCGAGTTTAACGCAAGGGTAACGCGAGTTTATTCGTGAGGTTAGCACGTGTTTAACGCAAGCTTATCTGCATGTTTAATGCGAGTTTAACACGAGTTTATCCACGAGGGTAACGCAGATTTAACGCGAGGTTAACGCGAGTTTGTCCGCGAGTTTAACGCGAGTTAAACGTGAGTTAATCGGTGATGTTGACGCGAGTTTATGCGCGAGGTTAGCGCGAGTTGAACGCGAGCTTAGCGCGAATTTATCCCCGGGCCTATTGCGAGTTTATATGCGAGTTAATCTGCGAGGGTAACGCGAATTTAACGCGATTTTAACACTAGTTTATCCCCGAGGTTAAAGCGAGATTAATTTGAGGTAATCCGTGAGGTTCACTCGTGTTTATCCGCGTGGTTAGCCGGCATTTGGCGTGAGAATATCCACGAGTTTAACGCTAGTTAATCCGGGAGGTTAACGCATGTCAACTGCTAGGTTAACAAGGTTAACGCGAGTTTAAAGCGAATTTATCCACGGGGTTATGGCGAGTTTATCCCCGTTGTTTGCGAGAGTTAATTCGCGAAGTTAACGCGAATTTAACGCAAGCTTATCCACGATATTAATGCGAATTTATGCGCAAGGTTATCGTGAGATTATCGGGTTTACAGCGAATTTATTCCCGAGATTAACGCGAGTCTATTCAGTGGGTTAACGCGAGTTTATCTGCAAGGTTAACTCGAGTTTTCCGCGAGTTTATCCGCGATTATAACGCGAGTTTATGCCCGATGTTATCGCGAGTTTAGCCGCGTGTTTTTCCGCGAGTCACTCCGTGCGGATAACGTGAGTTCGTCGCGTGTTCGTCCGCGAGTTTAACGCAAGTATATCCCCGAGGTTAACGCGATATTAACGCGCATTAATCCGCGAGGTTAACGCGAGATTAACTCGAGTTAATCCAGGAGATTAATACTAATTAATCCGTGAGGTTAACGCGAATTTAACGGGTGTTTGTCCGCGCGTTGAACGCGAGTTTATTCCCGAGGTTAAAGCGAGATTAACTCGAGTTTATCGGCGAGATTAACGCGAGTTTAACGCAAGTTTAACGCGAGGAAATCCGCGATGTTAACGTGTGTTTAGCCGCGAGTTTATCCCCGAGGCTAAGGCGAGTTTAACACGAGTGTAACGCGAGTTAATCCGCGCGGTTAACGCGTGATTATATGCACCGTTAACGCGAGGTTAACGCGTGATTATACGCGAATTTAACGCGTGATTGTCCGCGAGTTTAACGCGAGTATATTCCCAAGGTTAACACGAGATTAACGCGAGTTAATTACCGATGTTAACGCGTGTTTATCCGCGCGGTTATCGCGAGTTGATCCGCGAGTTTAACATGAGGTAATCCGCGAGGTGAAAGCGACTTTATCCCCGATATTAACGCGAGTTTATCCGCGAGGTAATCGGCAAGGTTAACGCGACTTTAACTCGAGTTTATTTGGGAGGTTAAGTCGAGTTTAGCGCGAGTTTAACGCAACTCGTGGTTAACGCGAGTTTATCCGCGGAAATAACGCGAGTTTAACGGGAGTCTGTTCGCGATATTAATGCGAGTCTATCCGTAAGGGTAATGGCAGTTTAACGCGAGTTTATCCGATGCATTTAGTCGAGTTGAACGCGAGTTTATCCGCGATGATAACGCGAGATGATGCGCGAAGTTGACCCGAGTTTAATGCGTGTTTTTCCGCGAGGTTAACACGCGTTTGGAGCGAGTTTATCCGCGAGGTTAACACGCGTTTATCCGCCACGAGGTTAACTTGAGTTTTTCGCGAGTTTATCGGCGATGTTAACGCAAGTTTATGCGCGAGGTTATCGCTAGTTTATCCGCGTTGTTAGCGCGAGTACAACGCGAGGTTAACTAGAGATTAACGTAAATTTGTCCGCGAGGTTATCGCGAGTTTAGCTGCGTTGTTAGCGAGAGTTAACGCGCAAGGTTAACGCGAGTTTATCCGCGAGGTTAGCGCGAATTTAACGCGAGTTTATCCACGAGGTTAACTCGAGTTTAACGCGAGTTTATCGGCGATGGTAATGCGAGTTTACGGTGAGGTTACCGCGAATTTACCCGGTTTGTCAGCGCGAGTTAAACGCGATGTTAACGCGAATATGAGGCGAGTTTAACCGCTAGGTTATAGCGAGTTTGGCGCGAGTATATCCGCGATGACAACGCGAGATTAACGTGAGTTTATTCGCGAGGTTACTACGAATTTATCCGTGAGGTTAACTCCAGTTTAGCGGGCGTTTATGCGCGAAATTAACGCGATTTGGCGCGTGTTCATCCACGAGTTTAACGCAAGTTTATCAGCGAGATTAACGCGAGCTTTATGCGAGTTTAACGCGAGTTAATCCGCGAGGTTAACTTGTGTTTATCGGCGCGGTCAGCGCGAGTTTATGCGCGACGTTAATGCGAGTTTTTTTTCCGCCAGATTAACGCGACTGTATCCGCGATATTAATGCGAGTTTGTGCGAAAGGTTATCGCGAGTTTATTCGCGTTATTAGCGCGAGTTTAACGTGCGTTTATTCACGAGGTTAACGCGAGTTTGGTGCGAATTTATGCGCGACGTTAACGCGAGTTTATCCGCGAGGTTAACTCGAGTTCAACGCCAGTTTATCGGCGATGTTAACACGAATTTATGCGAGAGGTTATCGTGAGTTTATATGCGTTGTTATCGCGAGTTTATCCGCGAGTTAATCCTCGAGATTTAACGTGTGTTTGTTCGCGAGTTTTACACCACACGGATAAACTCGCGATAAAGTCGCGTTAATCTGGCGAATTTACTCTCGCTAACAACGCGGATAAAATCGCGATAACCTCGCGGATAAATTTGCATTAATATCGCCGATAAACTCGCTTTAAACTCGACTTAACCTACAGCACCTTTTATTTGATCAGATTTCTTGGTTGCCCCCCCTACAGCACCTTTTATTTGATCAGATGTGCCCATCTAGAAGGTTTTCTGGGAGGTTGTCATTTTTAGGGCCTTGGTTGCCCCATAAAGAAAGGCCTTATGTGGACTGGCAACATGTCAATCAACTCGTCTTCATTTGTGCCACCCTACAGCACCTTTTATTTGATCAGATTTGCCCATGTAGAAGGTTTTCTGGGAGGTTGTCACTTTTAGGGCTTTGGTTGCCCCATAGAGAAAGGCCTTATGCGGACGGGCAACATGTCAATCAACTCGTCTTCATTTGTGTCTTCATTTGTGCCTCCCTACAGCACCTTTTATTTGATCAGATTTGCCCATCTAGAAGGTTTTCTATGAGGTTGTCACTTTTAGGGCCTTGGTTGCCCCATAAAGAAAGGCCTTATGCGGATGGGCAACATGTCAATCAACTCGTCTTCATTTGTGCCACCCTACGGCATCTTTTATTTGATCAAATTTGCCCATCTAGAAGGTTTTCTGGAAGGTTGGTTGTCACTTTTAGGGCCTTGGTTGCCCCATAAAGAAAGGTCTTATGCAGACGGGCAACATGTCAATCAACTCGCCTTCATTTGTGCCACCCTACAGCACCTTTTATTTGATCAGATTTGTCCATCTAGAAGGTTTTCTGGGAGGTTGTCACTTTTAGGGCCTTGGTTGCCTCATAAAGAAAGGCCTTATGCGGACGGGCAACATGTCAATGAACTTGTCTTCATTTGTGCCAGCCTACAGCACCTTTAATTTGATCAGATTTGCCCATCTAGAAGGTTTTCTGGAGGTTGTCACTTTTAGGGCCTTGGTTGCCCCATAAAGAAAGGCCTTATGTGGACGGGCAACATGTCAATCAACTCGCCTTCATTTGTGCCACCCTACAGCAGGTGCCATTTTTCCTGTTTTGATGGAATAAAAAATGTTAAAATGTCAAATAAGGAATAAGTAACTAACTTCACATCGCTGGGAATTTGACAAGTTTGTCACTTTTAGGGGTCAAGTTCAGCCCCTTTTAGGGGTCCCACAGGGAAGGTCGAGGTGTCATTAAATTTGTCTCGTTCTGTGCCACCCTACACCGCAGTTTGTTTAGCAAAATGTCTCTATGATAGGGGAATTTGTTAAGTTTGTCACTTTTGGGGGTCAAGTTCAGCCCGTTTTAGGGGTCCCACAGGGAAGGTCAAGGTGTCATTAAATTTGACTCATTCTGTGCCGCCTTACACCGCAGTTTATTTGGCAAAATGTTTCCATTATAGGGAAATTTGGCAAGTTTGTCACTTTTAGGGGTCAAGTTCAGCCCTTTTAGTGGTCCCACAGGGAAGGTCAAGGTGTCCTTAAATTTGCCTCATTCTGTGCCACCCTACACCACAGTTTGTTTGGCAAAAATTCTCCATTATAGGGGAATTTGGCAAGTTTGTCACTTTTAGGGGTCAAGTTCAGCCCCTTTTAGGGGTCCCACAGGGAAGGTCAAGGTGTCATTAAATTTGTCTCGATCTGTGCCACCCTGCACCGCAGTTTGTTTTGCAAAATTTCTCCATTATAGGGGAACTTGGCAAGTTTGTCACTTTTAGGGGTCAAGTTCAGCTCTTTTAGGGGTCCCACAAGGAAGGGCAAGGTGTCCAAAATATTGTCTCGTTCTGTGCCACCCTACACTACAGTTTGTCTGGCAAAATTACTCCATTATAGGGGAATTTGGCAGTTTGTCACTTTTAGGGGTTAAGTTCAGCCCCTTTTAGGGGTCCCACAGGGAAGGTCAAGGTGTCATTAAATTTGTCTCGATCTGTGCCACCCTGCACCACAGTTTGTTTTGCAAAATTTCTCCATTATAGGGGAATTTGGCAAGTTTGTCACTTTTAGGGGTCAAGTTCAGCCCCTTTTAGGGGTGCCACAGGGATGGTCAAGGTGTCCAAAAATTTGTCTCGTTCTGTGCCACCCTACACCACAGTTTGTTTGGCAAAATTATTCCATTATAGGGGAATTTGGCAAGTTTGTCACTTTTAGGGGTCAAGTTCAGCCCCTTTTAGGGGGCCCACAGGGAAGGTCAAGGTGTCCAAAAAATTGTCTCCTTCTGTTCCACCCTACACCACAGTTTGTTTGGCAAAATTACTCCATTATAGGGGGATTTGGCAAGTTTGTCACTTTTAGGGGTCAAGTTCAGCCCCTTTTAGGGGTCCCGCAGGGAAGGGCAAGGTGTCCTTAAATTTGTCTTCTTCTGTGCCACCCTACATCACACTTTGTTTGGCAAAAAAATTCCATTATAGGGGAATTTGGCAAGTTTGTTACATTTAGGGGTCACGTTCAGCCCCTTTTAGGGGTCCCACAGGGAAGGTCAAGGTGTCCAAAAAATTGTCTCGTTCTGTGCCACTATACACGACAGTTTGATCGGCAAAATTACTCCATTATAGGGGAATTTGGCAAGTTTGTCCCATTTAGGAGTCAAGTTCAGCCCCTTTTAGGGGTCCCACAGGGAAGGTCAAGGTGTCGAAGAATTTGTCTCATTCTGTGCCACCCTACACCACAGTTTGTTTGGCAATTTTTTTCCATTATAGGGGGATTTTGCAAGTTTGTCACTTTTAGGGGTCAAGTTCAGCCCCTTTTAGGGGTCCCACAGGGAAGGTCAAGGTGTTCTTAAATTTGTCTTGTTCTGTAACACTCTACACCCCGCTTTGTTTGGCAAAAATTCTCCATTATAGGGGAATTTGGCAAGTTTGTCACTTTTGGGGGTCATGTTCAGCCCCTTTTAGGGGTCCCGCAGGGAAGGTCAAGGTGTCCTTAAATTTGACTTGTTCTGTTCCACCCTACACCACATTTTGTTTGGCAAAAATTCTCCATTATAGGGAAATTTGGCAAGTTTGTCACATTTAGGGGTCAAGTTCAGCCCCTTTTAGGGGTCCCACAGGGAAGGTCAAGGTGTCCGAAAATTTGGCTCGTTCTGTGCCACCCTGCACCATAGTTTGTTTGGCAAAATTTCTCCATTATAGGGGAATTTGGCAAGTTTGTCACTTTTAGGGGCCAAGTTCAGTCCCTTTTAGGAGTCCCACAGGGAAGGTTAAGGTGTCATTAAATTTGTCTCGTTCTGTGCCACCCTACACCGCAGTTTGTTTAGCAAAATGTCTCCATTATAGAGGAATTTGTCAAGTTTGTCACTTTTTGTGGTCAAGTTCAGGGGTCAAGTTCAGACCCTTTTAGGGGTCCCACAGGGAAGTTCAACGCGTCCACAAAATTGTCTCGTTCTGTGCCACCCTACACCACAGTTTGTTTGGCAAAATTACTCCATTATAGGGGAATTTGGCAAGTTTGCCACTTTTAGGGGGCAAGTTTAACCCCTTTTAGGGGTCCCACAGGGAAGGTGAAGGTGTCCGAAAATTGGTCTCGTTCTGTCCCACCCTACACCAACGTTTGTTTGGCAAAATTCCTCCATTATAGGGGAATTTGGCAAGTTTGTCACATTTAGGGGTCATGTTCAGCCCCTTTTATGGGTCACACAGGGAAGGTCAAGGTGTCATTAAATTTGACTCATTCTGTGCTGCCTTACACCGCAGTTTATTTGGCAAAATTTTTCCATTATAGGGAAATTTGGCAAGTTTGTCACTTTTAGGGGTCAAGTTCAGCCCCTTTTAGGGGTCCCACAGGGAAGGTCAAGGTGTCCTTAAATTTGCCTCATTCTGTGCCACCCTACACCACAGTTTGTTTGGCAAAAATTCTCCAATATAGGGGAATTTGGCAAGTTTGTCACTTTTAGGGGTCAAGTTCAGCCCCTTTTAGGGGTCCCACAGGGAAGGTCAAGGTGTCATTAAATTTGTCTCGATCTGTGCCACCCTGCACCGCAGTTTGTTTTGCAAAATTTCTCCATTATAGGGGAATTTGGCAAGTTTGTCACTTTTGGGGGTCAAGTTCAGCTCTTTTAGGTGTCCCACAAGGAAGGGCAAGGTGTCTAAAATATTGTCTCGTTCTGTGCCACACTACACTACAGTTTGTCTGGCAAAATTACTCCATTATAGGGGAATTTGGCAGCTTGTCACTTTTAGGGGTCAAGTTCAGCCCCTTTTAGGGATCCCACAGGGAAGGTCAAGGTGTCATTAAATTTGTCTCGATCTGTGCCACCCTGCACCGCAGTTTGTTTTGCAAAATTTCTCCATTATAGGGGAATTTGGCAAGTTTGTCACTTTTAGGGGTCAAGTTCAGCCCCTTTTAGGGGTGCCACAGGGATGGTCAAGGTGTCCAAAAATTTGTCTCGTTCTGTGCCACCCTACACCGAAGTTTGTTTGGCAAAATTCTTCCATTATTGTGAAATTTGGCAAGTTTGTCACTTTAGGGGTCATGTTCAGCCCCTTTTAGGGGTCCCACAGGGAAGGTCAAGGTGTCCAAAAAATTGTCTCCTTCTGTGCCACCCCACACCACAGTTTGTTTGGCAAAATTATTCCATTATAGGGGAATTTGGCAAGTTTGTCACTTTTAGGGGTCAAGTTCAGCCCCTTTTAGGGGGCCCACAGGGAGGGTCAAGGTGTCCAAAAAATTGTCTCCTTCTGTTCCACCCTACACCACAGTTTGTTTGGCAAAATTACCCCATTATAGGGGGATTTGGCAAGTTTGTCACTTTTAGGGGTCAAGTTCAGCCCCTTTTAGGGGTCCCGCAGGGAAGGGCAAGGTGCCCTTAAATTTGTCTTCTTCTGTGCCACCTACACCACACTTTGTTTGGCAAAAAAATTCCATTATAGGGGAATTTGGCAAGTTTGTTACATTTAGGGGTCACGTTCAGCCCCTTTTAGGGGTCCCACAGGGAAGGTCAAGGTGTCCAAAAAATTGTCTCGTTCTGTGCCACTATACACGACAGTTTGTTCGGCAAAATTACTCCATTATAGGGGAATTTGGCAAGTTTGTCCCATTTAGGAGTCAAGTTCAGCCCCTTTTAGGGGTCCCACAGGGAAGGTCAAGGTGTCGAAGAATTTGTCTCGTTCTGTGCCACCCTACACCACAGTTTGTTTGGCAAATTTTTTTCCATTATAGGGGGATTTTGCAAGTTTGTCACTTTAGGGGTCAAGTTCAGCCCCTTTTAGGGGTCCCACAGGGAAGGTCAAGGTGTCCTTAAATTTGTCTTGTTCTGTGCCACCCTACACCCCACTTTGTTTGGCAAAAATTTTCCATTATAGGGGAATTTGGCAAGTTTGTCACTTTTGGGGGTCATGTTCAGCCCCTTTTATGGGTCCCGCAGGGAAGGTCAAGGTGTCCTTAAATTTGACTTGTTCTGTTCCACCCTACACCACATTTTGTTTGGCAAAAATTCTCCATTATAGGGAAATTTGGCAAGTTTGTCACATTTAGGGATCAAGTTCAGCCCCTTTTAGGGGTCCCACAGGGAAGGTCAAGGTGTCCGAAAATTTGGCTCGTTCTGTGCCACCCTGCACCATAGTTTGTTTGGCAAAATTTCTCCATTATAGGGGAATTTGGCAAGTTTGTCACTTTTAGGGGCCAAGTTCAGTCCCTTTTAGGAGTCCCACAGGGAAGGTTAAGGTGTCAGTAAATTTGTCTCGTTCTGTGCCACCCTACACCGCAGTTTGTTTAGCAAAATGTCTCCATTATAGAGGAATTTGTCAAGTTTGTCACTTTTTGTGGTCAAGTTCAGGGGTCAAGTTCAGACCCTTTTAGGGGTCCCACAGGGAAGTTCAACGCGTCCAAAAAATTGTCTCGTTCTGTGCCACCCTACACCACAGTTTGTTTGGCAAAATTACTCCATTATAGGGGAATTTGGCAAGTTTGCCACTTTTAGGGGGCAAGTTTAACCCCTTTTAGGGGTCCCACAGGGAAAGTGAAGGTGTCCGAAATTTTGTCTCGTTCTGTCCCACCCTACACCAACATTTGTTTGGCAAAATTCCTCCATTATAGGGGAATTTGGCAAGTTTGTCACTTTTAGGGGTCATATTCAGCCCCTTTTATGGGTCACACAGGGAAAGTCAAGGTGTCATTAAATTTTTCTCGTTCTGTGCCACCCTACACCACAGTTTGTTTAGCAACATTTCTCTATTATAGGGGAATTTGTCAAGTTTGTCACTTTTAGGGGTCAAGTTCAGCCCCTTTTAGGGGTCCCACAGGGAAGGTCAAGGTGTCCAAAAAATTGTCTCCTTCTGTGCCACCCCACACCGCAGTTTGTTTGGCAAAATTATTCCATTATAGGGGAATTTGGCAAGTTTGTCACTTTTAGGGGTCAAGTTCAGCCCCTTTTAGGGGCCCCACAGGGAAGGTCAACGTGTCATTAAATTTGTCTTGTTCTGTGCCACCCTACACCATAGTTTGTTTGGACAATTTTCCTTTTTTTCGAATGTCGAATAAGGAAAAAGGAATAAGTAGGTAACTTCACAGTGCTATTGGAATTATAAGAAAAGTCTGAATTTATTTTTGAATGGTAGAGTGAGATGTGGTGAAACAAATTGGTCTCAACACCGACACGGAATTATAAAGATAGTGTCAGTTTATTTTTCTATGAAATTAGAGAGCTAAAGTACAGACATGGGTACCAGGATAAGGTGTCGCCTCACAGAAACTTGGCCGGTAAATATATATGGGACCATCAGGAGTCATGTGTTACGGCTTGTTTCTGAATAGGTCAGTGGCGTAGTGTAGGGCAGGGGGCGGGGGAGGGTCCGGTCGAAATGCCCAGTTGCATAATTTAATCACCTACTGGATGAAGATTTTATGCGTGTGGCTGCGTTGTGCTGTAGAACAGGAGAATTAAAGAGTTCGAAAGATTTCCCGTATGATACGGCAGTAAAACTCGCAAGAAGAAAGGGGCGTAGGGGCGGGGCGCGCGTTGGACACCTGTCACAAAAAGTCGACTAAAGACCAGGTGGCGGTCAGGTGTTTGGGCTCGGTGTATAATGTTGGTAGAGCTGCATGGGACTTGCTCCGAGTCCTCGCGTGTTAAAGCGAATGGGCCGTAGCAGTACAGTGTTACATGGGGTAAAACATGATAAGGCCCATTTGGGTGGGGCGCAATTCTGTAGTCGCGGTTGAGTCAAAGAGGCCTTGTAGGCTACTAGAGTGACATCGCAAAAGAGTCATGGGCACGAGAGACGTCAGAGCGAGAGGGCGGCTGTGCACTCAGAATGCTTGTGTCATTGTAACAATGGAGGTGTGTGTGTGTGGGGAATTTTCCCATCAACCCCGTCTACCCACCACTGGAGCAGAGCATCCCTTGTTTCTAAAATGCAAAAAAAAAAATTATATGTTTCCGTCTCATTTTTTAGTTACCTGTCTGGTAACAAACCCGCGTAAAAATTACATTAAAAAAAATAGCCAATTTTTCGAAGCCACTGTTTCCCATAATTCATCTGGTAATTTACCCCGATGTATCAGACTCCAACTTTGGGACCAAAACTTCAAATTCTCTTGACCAACAAAAAGCCTAATGTAATCATATATCTGATACTAAAAATATATTTCTATTTTACATGGCCTTAGTTCAACATAAGCCCTTTGTTTAGAATTTCCGAATGAAATGGTTTTGCGCGCCGAAGGTGCGCAGGGACGATTTGGGGGACAAGCCCCTTTCGACCCTCAGTGACTGTAGAAGATTTTGATTGTCTGGGCGTGGCAAAGGAGGAGTGTAGAAGGAAGCAGCTTATCCTCTTCTATGTTTTTTGCGGGACTTCTTCTTTGGAGGTGGTTGTGATGGAGATGAGTTCGTAGAATCTTCTGGTGGTTGTGGTGGAGATGAGTTTGTCGGATCTTGCTGGTTGCTTTTGTTAATGAGTTCTTTAGCCATTCTGGAGATTTCATCCGAGCGCTTGTCACCATCTGTGCATTTTGCCTGGAGCTGATTACACTGCGCCCTCAGTTCCCTTGCTTCTGTTATCAGTGCGGCCAGTGTTGGTTGGTTGGCAGAAACTCCCTTGCCCGGGCTGTCCGGAAGCGAAGGAGGAGGGGAGTGAGGGGCGGGAGGTGGCGAAAAAGCAACTTCCAGTTCCTCCTCAATCTCCACAGGGCATTCCACATCCAACTGAGTCGGTTGGGGTGCCGGTAGTTGGTTGGGTGCTCCCGTGGGAGGAGGAACTGGCGGCTGCCTCCGGAACCTCCATCATCTCACTCCTCTCCTTCTTCTTTTCCAGGAAAGCCTCCAAGCGTCGGGCGTCCCTACGCTTGGTTGATGGGCTCTTTTTCCTGTTCTTCTTTGGTCTCTCTTCCTTTTCAGGGCCACCTCCAGACTTCCTCAGGTGAGGACCAGTGTCCTCACAAAAGGTACTACCTCTCCCCGAGGAGGGTGGTGTATTTTTCTCATCTATGGTGAAGTCCAAAATCAGATGGACGTTCTTGTCCGTTTCCTGGATAGTCCAGGAGATGGGACAAGAGACGCCCAGAGCTGATATGGCTTTTTGCAATCTGGCTGGTATTTCCATAGTCAACTAGTTCACGTTCTGATGTCAGAAGTGTGAATGACGTAATGTGAAAATGAAGAAGGTGGTCGTGAAACTAAAAATATATCTCTATTTTACATGGCCTTAGTTTCAACATACGCCCTTTGTTTAGAATTTCACCCCTGTGCGGAACCATTTGTACCCGTGCAATCACAGGGTGCTCCGAAAAATTGACGGAGGAATTTCAGAACAGAACAATTCGAACGCAGCTAGTTTTATCAAGAGTGTGTTTCGAAAAATATAAACTTGTTGAAGTGCTTCTTCTTGCGATGAACTTTAAAAACAAGTTGATTTTAGCCCCAATGGTTAGAATAAGCGGCCTTCCAATGAGATTGATGTCGTTGAAGTACGGTGCGGACATTGTTTATTGTGAAGTAATTTGATGTTTCTAAATTCGAGTCGGGAATACCTGTGCACTATTTTAGCTCCGGAACGTTCGTCCCCAAACCGGTTCATCCCGGGACGATTCGTCTAAAAAACATTGGACCGTGACGATTCGGGAACGGGAACATTCGGCCTCGGGAACTTTCGGCCTGGGAACATTCGGCCCCCGGGAACATTCGGCCTGGGAACATTCGGCCTGGGAACATTCGGCCTCGGGTCGGGTTAAAAGACTAAGATAGACGCGGTTTAGGTAGCAGAAATTATTTATTGGTTGATATTCTAATAAATGTTCACAAATAAATAATAAATTAATCTAATGATAATAGACAAATGAATACATAAACTGATGATAATTAACAAATATTTTACAAAAATGAACTGTTGTACCATTTTATAAATGCAATATGATTTGTTTGTCCTTGTCTTTACACCGTTATTACTTCATTCAAGCGTAATTTAAAATTTTGTTATGAAATTCATCTGTGTTATGGTCAAAAAGCTGCTGTAATAACAAGTGTGATTAGCTTATCACGTTTACGGATGAGCAACAACACGGTGAGCTTTGATCACAACATCAAAGCAACCAAAACAACAACAAGTTGCATGTACGCTAAAATCACAGTATTCAGTGATACCAATTATGTGAAAAATCATTCGAATGCCTATTACCAACTCGAGTATGGTAAAGTCTTGAAGGGTCTCTAGCGAATTATATTCTTTACTATGTAAAAGTTACTTTGATGTATATATTTTCATTCTGTTCTGTTATTCAATACAGTGGATTTTATACAATGGAATTTATATTTCAATAAAGGTAGGTACGCCGAAAATATTATTCTTTAGAAAAAACGCAACAAAATGAACTAAAAAAATATTTTTAAAGTTATTTTTCAACTCCCAAACTCAGAAATTTTCTACCAAAAGTGGGAACATTCGGCCTCAAAAGTGGGAACATTCGGCCTCGACTGAGGCCGAATGTTCCCGGAAAAATACCTGGGGCCGAATGTTCCCGAGGCCGAAAAGACCCTGACCCTGATGATTCGTCCCCAAAAGTAATTTTTTTGTGGGGTGGGGGGGGGGGGGGGGAGGGGGATAAATCATACATGTACAGTTAGTGTGCCTATAATGGGTCTGTGCCAATAACGAGTCAAACAATGTTTCCGTTGTGATATGTTGGTAACTAACAGAAGATGTATCTCAGAACTTTAAGTCCAGTCACGGTTTTTGCCTGGTTACGCAAATCCCATAAAAACAATTTAGTTCTGTTGAAAACGAAAACGTTATGAAGAAAAATAACAGCTGTTATTTTTTAATACATTATTCATGTTTAAAAAAATGTAGGTTTTAACATTACTCAAATTTAATGTTTGGCATTTTTTTTTAGAGATTCTAACTGGCGTCATTTCTGTGTCCTAATTTCGCGAATACACCCAAACCGTCCTCTGGCCACCCAAACCGTCCTCCAATCTAACCCGAACCGTCCACCACAGCCACCGAACTGTCCTCTGAGCAATTTGACCCGAACCGTCCTCCAGGGATTGATTTTATTTATTTTTTTCATTTTCAACTATGTTTCAAACGTTTTTTTTTTTACAAAACATAATAATGATTACATGACACGAATACACGATAACAAAACAATATTTGTGATAATAATAATAGTGAACAAACACGATTTGTGATTACATAGAGGTGATGAGCTACTTTTTTGGGAGGGGGGGGGGGGGAGGTGGCATTTACGAGTGATTTTCAGTTTTAACCAGGCATTATTTCTTTACAGGGGGTGGGGGGGGGGGGTGGGGGGGGACTGTTTACAAATATAATTTTTGCATTGACAATTACCGGCAGTGATTTTCAATACATGATAACAGAAAAATAATATTTTTAAACAGGCATTGTTTCTTTATGGGGGGGGGGGGGGGGATTCTGTTTACAAATATAATTTTTTGTAAACCTGATTTATGTCTACTTTTTCCCTTTTTTCCATTTGCCGACTTATTTTCCCTTTTTGATTCCTCCAACGGTTTTATCAGCTCCAATTTTTCTTTCTCGAACTGTTCTTTTTGGGCCCTAAGATCCGAGCGCAGACCCCCAATAGTGTCGTTCAATCTGGCTATCTCTTTTTGAAAACCAGACAACATTGATGTTAAATCCACTCCCGAAGTGGATTCAGTGGTCGAGTCAGTTGCCATTTCACTGTTTAGTTATCAGTTATTGTCTAAGGCCAGAAGAAGACATTGCCTAAAAACAACACCGGTACAATCTTTGTAATTACTATAATTAGTAATAATTAAAGTAACAAACAGTGAGTGACCATTGCTTAACTGAACTCAACTTGTGTTTTCACAATCAAAAATCAAAGAACTTCTACTAAAATATAATCAAATGTAAACTAAAAAAATTTATGGAAACATTCAATTTTTTTTCATTTTCTACTTATTTTCACTGGAGGATGGTTTGGGTGTATTAGCGGACGGTTTGGGTCAAAATGTAGCGGACGGTTTGGGTCAAATTGCAGAGGACGGTTTGGGTGTAATTCTAATTTCGTTGCAAACAAAAAATCGGAAAAAATATTTGCCGATGTATGTCGGTGTCCTTGTATAAGATTCCGAAAAATGCAGTATACATGTGTTTTGCCATAACACACGCCTATAACTTATAAGTACAAGAACTGATGAAACTGGCAGTGGTATTTTTACATCAGAAATTGTGTGTTTGAAAAGGTAGCCTATTTGCCCGGTACCGAACCCCGTAAATTTCACAATTCGTCAGTTGTGCCAACGATGAGCTGCCCAAAGTTATCGCCTAGTTTTTTCGTTACCTGATTGAACAATAATTGCCAATATGTTTTAAAATTAGCTGTTTTATGCTTTTGAGCCATTATGTGAACAGTTTTGAGTTGAATTACTCAGTTGTCGGATTTCTCCATCAAAAATCTAAAGCGAGTGACAAAAAAGAAAAGAAAAAAAGTGTATTTTAGTTAAAAACCAACTTGAATTCCCCTTCTTTTTAAAAATATTAAGAGGATTTAAAAGAGGGAGGGAATCTAGTACCTACCTGTACCTTCTAGTAGAGCATGGATGTTTTTCGGTTCGGTTTCGGTTTTTGCTGCAAACCGATAAACTAAACTGACAGGGGACAAAACAACCATCCATACGGTTTTTGCATACTTTGACGCTATACTTTGAAATTTACAACAACCCCCTCGTAATCTCATTTTGAAAATGACAACGAACGTCGGCAGAACGGGCAAATCCAAAAGTGATTATTTCCGTATAATTATGTCCATGTTTTAGTCGCTTCCACGTATAAGTCGCACCCAATATTTTCAGCCAAAATACCTCCCCTGCGACTATTACATGTACCTTTGTATAAGTTGCACCCCGACTGTGAGAATAGCCGGTGGGGCCTACACAAGAAAGAAAATGGCCAGTGAGTGTGGGCTTTTACTGCACAAAATTGGGTGAGTGTTGGAACACGTGAACCCTTTTTTTTTTTTTTTTTTTTTTTTAATATTTTTTCATTCCAGTCATATTTATCTCACATTAAATGCATGAAATAAAATAATAATCAAAATTATATAGGGTTATTTACTTTAACCATGTGATACTCGTTGATGCCGTAAATCCATTTTATTTTGCACATAACAACATGAGGGAGAGTTCATACTCTGTACTTCAAAAGGAGGCGAGAGGTCCAGTGAGGGATCGAGGAACAGGACAGTGAATGGAGTCCCTGTATTATGGCGATGTTAAACATAACTTGAAAGTTACAAGTGAAAATTATTTATTTTATCGAAATTAAAACTGAACACAAAATAACAAAGCAGGTATATAATGTATAGCAGTGGCGGCGCCAGGATTTCGATTGGGGGAGGGGGTGCTAAGTAAGATGTGGGGGTCCAAGGTTGAGATGCTTATGGCATCTCCCGAAGGTCATAGGCCTGAGCCAGGGGTGTGGGCATGGAAGAGTGGTTTGGGATCTGTGGGGCCTGCACAGAAAAAAAAACACATTTGAATAATTTGGACGCAATTGGAGCGTTTCTACAATGCCTAACGTGGTCTTCAAAGGCGCCCAGGTTGTGTCAGATAGCAATTTGAATTGGGGGGGGGGGGGGGGGGGGCTATCCCCCCCCCCCCCCACTATGGCGCCGCCACTGATGTATAGTATTTACCAAATAGAACATATACAACAGGAAAATAATCAAATGACATACAATCTACCCCAAATTCATATTAACCCTTCGTCAACCGACTGAGTGCTAGTGAAGTGTGCTATGTCTCATTACTGCCAGTAGGACGTAACACGCTTTAAATAGCTCTCATGTGACATTTCTATGGCCTTTTCTAGTAACACGATACTGATTTAGATTAATTGAAGGGCCTGGAAATAACGACAAACCAAACCGAAACCGAGGTTTTAAAAAAACATAAAACCGAAACTGAACCTGGAAAAAAAACCCTCTATGCACTACCTTTTAGTAATAGGATCTTGTGTAACACCCCCCTCCCCACCCCCCACCCCCTTTGCAGGGGTGCATCAATGGGGATATATGTGGTAAGGGTGTCTCGAATCTCTCGATCACTATGCAGCCCCTCCCCAACTTTGATATTCTGGTTTAAAGAATCAGGTATTTTGTGGCATTGTATCCACTAACGCCAAGGTGTATGTGTGTGTGGGGGAGGCATGGCACGTGGCAACTGCCTCGGCCCAGATGCGGATGGAGCTCAGGGATTTTTAATGTTTTTGAATTGAAAAATGTATTTTTGATGTTTTAAAATTTAACCCTTTACCTAACACGAAAAGCAGACAACACTAGCAAAAAAATTATTGAATAACTATTCTAAAATATTTGTGTGGTGATTTTAGTGTATCATACAAATTATGCTCTAAATGTGTGAACATCAATCACAGACAGTGTCTGATAAGAGATATGGAGGAATCTTGAATCTTGGTATTTGAATGAACATGTTGAAGTTGAGGGTACTCCAAGTCATGGCACGACAACTGTGTGAGGGTTAAAACTTGGAATGAAACTTATAACAGCAAAATTGTTCTTGGATGAAAGTCGAATCTTCTCATGGGAAACGTTTTGAGAAAATATGGCTCCAGTGCTGAGAAATTGCATGTAAATTCTGGGGAAAATAACAATTATTCCGACAGAACCCTTATGGGAAGTCACAAATCTGCTAATGGTTAAACTTTTAATAATAACATATAGAACAAAATTTGTCATACTTTGACTGCTGCATGCAGCTATAGAAAACATTCAGAGCTCAGTCAATTAAAAATGGAGTAAATCGTCACCTAAATTTACCAAATTCTGAAAAAATTGGAGTATTTTTGGATGGTACCTACTTTTATGCAACCAGAGTGGGATAGGGTTAAACTTTACAACCAAATTTACAACAGCAAATATGCTTGGTAGTCAATTGTGAATACGCACATGAAAAGTGTTTGAAATTAACCCTTTCCAAAATGCAAAAATGCAACCGAAGGTGGCTAATTTTGGCATTTTCAAACGGTACTCTCATTCTTGTCCTCATTGTGCTTGAGGGTTAAATCTGAGATTAAAAAGTAAGCAGTAACTTTCTTCCCCAATCATAGTTACATCTATCCATACCAAAATAATTGTTACAACAACCTTGTAATTAAGAGAAATTTGCCCTTGAAGTTGGTCAATATTGAAGAAAAAAGCTATATTCATGTCATTTTTGGCCAATGGGACTTACTTGTGAAATATTTTTGTGGTGATTTTCGTATATCATGTTATGCTTTAAATGTGTGGGAAATTTGAGCTAAGTAACTGTTAACAATTTTGAGACATTTGAAAAATGGTGAAATTTTTACGGTTTTGGCAGAATATTTTGAAAATAAGCTTTTTCACAGACGTAACGATACCTCATTTCACTAGATTTTATAACATTAGATAAGTATGCCAAATTTGGTTGAAATCATACCGATTGTTTTTGAGCAGTGCAACAGACAAAATTGACGGCAGAAAAAAAAATAAAAAAAATAGAGAAGAAACATTTTGAAAAAAAAAGAATTTTGGGAAAGCCTAACTAGAGAATTGTAATTTGTTGGATAAATTACGGGCTTTCCCAACTGTTTAAAGTAAAAAGGCGAACTGTATTGTACACAAAACTATCGATCAGTTTTGAAAATATAAAAATATAGTTGAAGCAAAGTTTTTTGTGATGCTACTAGGTTTTATGCAGCCAAAACAAGATATTTGAGATAAAGCAGGACATCAAAACATTTAACACAAAATTTGCTCTTCAATAATTACTCAATATTTTCATGGAAAGCAAAACGAGCCATGTCCATTTTGCTTTGGAAAAAATAAGTACAGATGACTCATGGGCATACAGGCCAGGGTGTCTGTGAGGACTCTGCCACCTTGGCCACCACCCCTGAGTTGGTAAGAAGCCGAAAATTTCGGGCAATACAGTTGCCAAAAATGACCAAATCAAGCAGGCAGGGACACTATTTTTCATACAACAATGACGTGAATGGTATATGGTTAATGTCGGGCAGGCAGGCCTTATAACAACTCTACCGACTGTACTCTTTCACACTGGCATGCGGCCTTAAAGTTGGTCAATTTTGTTGAAAAAATGCTATATTCATGTCATTTTTAGCCAATAGGGGGTTAAATTTGAAATATTTGTGTGGTGATTTTAGTGTATCATATTATGCTCTAAATGTTTCTTGAATATAACGATACCTCATTTCACTTTCCAGAGACCTGTCATCAATCACAGCTTGAGTTTCTGATAAGAGACAAGGAGGAATCTTGAATCTTGGTATTTGAATTAACACGTACAATTTGAGGGTACTCCAATTCAATTAAGGCCCGACAACTGGGTGAGGGTTAAAACTTTGAATAAAACATATAACAGCAAAATTGTTCTAGGAATAATGTCCTATCTTCTCATGGGAAGTGTTTTGAGAAAATATGGCTCCCGTGCTGATAAATCGCAGGTAAATGTTGGCAAAAATAACAGTTAGTCCAATGGTACCCTTTTAGGAAGTCTCAAATCTGTCAAGAGTTAAACTTTTAATAATAAAATATAAAACAAAAGTTGTCATACCTGGACTGCTGCATGCAGCCATAGAAAACATTCAGCACTTAATCAATTAGAAATGGAGTAAATTGTCCTTTGAAATTACCAAATTTTGAAAAAATTGTACTTTTTTTGGATGGAACCTACTTTTATGCAACCAGAATGGGCATAGGGTTTAACTTTACAACCAAACTTAAAACAGCAAATATGCTTGGTATTCAATTGTGAATACGGACATGCAAAGTGTTTGAAATTAACCCTTTCCAAAATGATAGAAAAAGCAACCAATGTTGGTTAATTTTGGCATTTTCAAACGGTACACTTATTCTCGCCCTCATTGTGCTTGAGGGTTAAATCTGAGATTAAAAAGTAAACAGTAACTTTCTTCCGCAATCATTGTTTCATATCAAAATAATTGTTACAACAATCTTGCAATTAGAGAAATTTGCCCTTGAAGTTGGTCAATTTTGAAGAAAAAAGCTATATTCATGTCATTTTTGGCCAATGGGGGTTAATGTTGAACGATTTGAGTGGTGATTGTGGTGTATCATATTATGCTCTAAATGTGTGGAAAATTTGAGCTAAATAACTGTAAACAATTTTGAGACATTCGAAAAATGGTGAAAATTTGAAGGTTTTGGCAGAATATTTTGAAAATACGCATTTTCACAGACATGGCAAATGGGATTTTGCAAGTTCCCATGGTGCTACATAAGTGTGCCAAATTTGGTTGAAATAGTTCTGCTAGTTTCCGGGCTATGCCACAGACAAAATTGGGGGGGTGGGGGGGAGGAAGAAAAAAATAAAAACAAAACTAGAAAATAGTAATTTGTTGACCAAATTACCGGCTTTCCCAACTTATTAATGTGAAAAAGAAGGTGGTTTTGTGTACACATGAAACTATCAGCCATATTAATTATGTAACCCAATTTTTCTGTACATTAAAGATGAATCATCAGGGTTTACTTTGTGTGTACACACTAGTGTTTCTAAAATCTAGTCAGTCCCACCCACACTCCCTCGCCTTCCACTACATGAGAGGAGTGAAGAATTCATTAACCTGTTACTCAGTGTAAATGAAGAAGAGTCTTGCAAACAAAACTAGATTGAGTTATTTGTGTGCAAAGCACACAATGGTGTATCCCCTCATTTCCTTAGCAACACCTTAGCATAGTTTTAACGTTTCAAATTAAATACCCAAGGAGCCTTTCGATGAAAACTGATTTTCTAACCATAAAAGTAGTTCCACTGGAACCACATGGGGCAAAATCAAAATTCTGAAACATTCATGCACATCTAGTGATGCTACCTGAACACCTTAGCATAGTTTAAAAGTTTCGAATTAAATACCCTAGGAGCCTTTCGATGAAAACAGATTTTCTAACGATAAAAGTGGTTCCACTGGAACCACTTTCGGCAAAATCAAAATTCCGAAACCTTCATGCACATGTAGAAATGTTACCTGAACATATTAGCATAGTTTAAAGATTCGAATTAAATACCCTAGGAGCTTTTCGATGAAAACTGATTTTCTAACGATAAAAGTGGTTCTACTGGAACCACCTGGGGCCAAATCAAAATTCCGAAACCTTCATGCACATCTAGAGATGCAAACCGAATATCTTAGCATAGTTTAAATGTTTCAAATTAAATACCCCAGGAGCCTTTCGATGAAAACTGATATTTTTATACTGTACCAATGACCCAGACTTAGCTGGTGCTAACTCTAAAATATTTAGGGCCAAACGCAAATTTTACCCCCCAATCCCCCAAATTTGCATCTAAAACCGAAAATTACATGTCCTATATGGTCCTCCATACTTTACTCCACTGCGCATGTGCAGTGTCAAGGAGGTCTCGAAATTCGCGCAATTATTCTTTGTTTGGCCCTCAATTCAGTTACAACTGACTGATATTTGTGCTTGTAAATCTCAGTTTAAATGATGCCAGACACATAATTATGAGAGAAATGGTGGATATAAGGAGGAAATAGAAGGAGGAGAGGAAGAAACAGTGGAAGGAAATGTTCAGGGCTGTAACTTACAATGTTTTTTTACAAAATTATTTCATGTTACCTATTTTCGAGGCATGACCCTGTTGTGGTCATTCTTGCTATGAATGCTCCATTGTTTGATCAGTGTTTCCTCTCTCCCTTTCCTTTATTCATCCCTAGCTATTCTCCCATGCTTTTGGCATATTTTTTGCAATGTTCATTACTAAAATTTCTTGGGAGTTTTGGCTTGGTAACAGAATAATATTCCGTTTTTTCCCCATGTTTATGTCCTCACCCTTGGGTGTTTAGGCGTTTTGGTCTGCATCTACCATCTGATGTTCTGCAGTTTCTTCTCTGGAAGTATCTGTTTTGCATCAGATAGTGTTTAAATTGGTAACTGATTTCGGGCCATGTTTATCAGTGCCTGGAGTCATGTTTCCGGTTGTGTACACGTTTTGTTTGTGTTGACAGCTGTTACTTCTGATAGTGATTACTTGTCCTCTGCTTAGTTCAGTTCATAGCAAGATACATTAATATTGTCCGTAAGTGTTACATTAATTTTTTGAAATGGTTTTAAAATTCTTGTCCACACTTAGGCTTTTTAGCTGCGACTAGCAGCTCTATAAGTGGCAATGTTAGTCTGTCGGTCTGTCTGTCGGTCTGTCTGTGACCAACGAGTTTCATGTCGGTCTGTCTGTGACCAACGAGTTTCAAAACTCAATAACTTTTGAAATACTTGATGGAATGACCTTATATTTGGCATATAAGTGTATTCTGTCTGTCGGTTGGTCTGTCTGTCGGTCTGTCTGTGACCAACGAGTTTCATGTCGGTCTGTCTGTGACCAACGAGATTCAAAACTCAATAACTTTTGAAATATTTGATGGAATGACTTTATATTTGGCATGTAAGTGTATCTTATTGATGTCTAGCCACTGTTCAATACATGTGTTGTTCCAAATATTTTTCTTGGAGTTATGGCCCTTGATTAACTTAGAATTTTGTGAGATTGCACCACCCATCGCAGCTACGGCATCGATGTTGCGATTTTTTGGGCTCATTATTCCCATTGGGAATTGGGCTCTTCTGAAAATTTTTTTTGGGAAATTATTTTCTTTCAAAATGTTATAATGGATTATATTATATTATGTATCTTTATTTCAAGGGTTAGTGCGAGTAATATGACTGTCTATATTTTTTCTTTATGAAAAAATATTTTTCAAATTGTAATGCGAAGATATGTTTCTCTAATTCTCAGGTTCATTGTGTTTCTTATAGTCAGTGTATTCGCACAAATTCTTGCTCTGTGTGTGTTGATTGGAATGACAACGTTGGAGACGTGTGTCACGGTATTTTGTTAGCGGTGAGGGGTCCATTCCGGTCCTCTCTCTGCAGGGTCACTCTACTTTATCAGTCTCTTTTTCAGAATTCAGAGTGATGTTTCCGTGATGTCTTCAACAAGTGTGTCTCCGCCGTTGCAATATTATGGCTAGCGGGAAGTGCTCAAGGTATTACGGCAATTGCCGGAAGTTCCCTAGTAGGATCGAAGGCTTTGATCGCCCGCTAGTCCGCCCGGTGTCGAATGGATCGGCATCCGGGTTCGTCCGTTGCGGTCCAGGGAAGCAGATTGGGTGATGCAAGCACTTTAAAACATGAAATGTGCACACCCAACAACGACGGATCCGAGGATAGTACGGAGGAAGCCTGTCAATCCGGGAGCTAGCTTGTCTAGGTCCACCTGGACCGCGAACGAGAGAGGCCCCCCCCCCCACTCCTCTCTCTTACATCAACATTTGCGCCGCGATGTAGTTGTATGTTTGTTTGTTAGTCGGAGCTTACGTCCATTCCTCCTGCTCGGGACGCTCCATCGCATGACAGTCCGACACTGCAGGAATGAACGTCCCTGGAGCTTCCAGCAGATAATTACGTAGGACCGTGGCTCCACAGGTCTCATTGGGTAACATGAACAAGGTGTTGTTACCGTGATGTCTTCGTAAAGTGTGCTTCCATCGTCCCAGTCAAATGAAGAGTTAGCAGCAAAAGTGCTCATGTAGATACGTCAATTGCCTGGAGTTCCCTAGTAGGATCGATGGCTTTGGCATCTGCTAGCTCGCCCAGTGTTGCGACCATTCACCGAATGGCTCAGCACCCGGGTTCTTCCGTTGCAGTCCAGGAAGGAGATTTGGGTGATGCGAGCACTATAAAATACAATGTGCACACCCAGTGATGACGGATACGAGGATGGTACAGAGGAAGCCTATTAGTCCAGTTCCTAGCTCGTCCAGGTCCATCCGGGCTGCGAGCAAGAGAGGTCCCTCTCTTGTACTATAACATCTGGGCCCAGATGTTGTGGTATATAACGTTCCTCAGTCGGAGCATACGTCCACCACGATGTTGGAAACGACAATATCGTCTAGCAAGGTTAGCTTAGACGCATTATCGTACGCAGATCACCTTACCAGAGCATTATCATTACGTCTCAAAGGAAAACAATTCCTGGATGTACAACCTCCTTAAGAGTTCTTTCAAGGGCGTTAGCATTCTCCACGTATAACTCCGCCCTTTTTTTAGGGAGTTCCCTAGTAGGATCGAAGGCATTGATCGCCCGCTAGTCCGCCCAGTGTCAAATGGATCGGCATCTGGGTTTGTCCGTTGCGATCCAGGGAAGCAGATTGGGTGATGCGAGCACTAAAACATCAAATGTGCACACCCAACAACGACGGATCCGAGGATAGTACGGAGGAAGCCTGTCAATCCGGTAGCTAGCTCGTCTAGGTCCACCTGGACCGCGAACGAGAGAGGCCCCCCCACCCCCCACTCTCTCTTACATCAACATTTGCGCCGCGATGTTGTTGTATGTTTGTTCGTTAGTCGGAGCTTACGTCCATTCCTCCTGCTCGGGACGCTCCATCGCATGACAGTCCGACACTGCAGGAATGAACGTCCCTGGAGCTTAAAGCAGATAATTACGTAGGACCGCGGCTCCACAGGTCTCATTGGGTAACATGAACAAGGTGTTGTTACCGTGATGTCTTTGTAAAGTGTGCTTCCATCATCACAGTCAAATGAAGAGTTAGCGGCAAAAGTGCTCATGTAGATACGTCAATTGCCTGGAGTTACCTAGTAGGATCGATGGCTTTGGCGTCCGCTAGCTCGCCCGGTGTTGCGACCATTCACCGAATGGCTCAGCACCCTGGTTCGTCCGTTGCAATCCAGGAAGGAGATTTGGGTGATGCGAGCACTATAAAATACAATGTGCACACCCAGTGATGACGGATACGAGGATGGTACGGAGGAAGCCTATTAGTCCGGTTCCTAGCTCGTCCAGGTCCATCCGGGCTGCGAGCAAGAGAGGTCCCTCTCTCGTACTACAACATCTGGGCCCAGATGTTGTGGTACATAACGTTCCTCAGTCGGAGCATACATCCACCACGATGTTGGAAATGACAATATCGTCTAGCAAGGTTAGCTTAGACGTATTATCGTACGCAGATCACCTTACCAGAGTGTTATCATTACATCTCAAAGGAAAAGAATTCCAGGATGTACAACCTCCTTAAGAGTTCTTTCAAGGGCCTTAGCATTCTCCACGTATAACTCTGCCCTTTTTTTGTGGCGATATGGAGTTGGTTAGACGTGACGTGGCCCTGGCTACATCAATGCGTGTGGATAGTAAGGTGAAAAACTCTCTCAGAGTCGCTCCGGTCTTCGGAGAGTTTCTCTTCGACGGCAAGCTTTCCGCATTCTATGATTTCAGACTCTCTGCTATTTAAATCTGCTTCCATACAGTCGGATTCAGCCGAGAAAAGTAGGACAGGCATTTCTGGGACGAATACGTCCAAGGGAAGTTCCTATAGAGGTTCCTATGTGTGCTCTACATCTTACTCTAAGGGTAACAACTCAGGTAGGGGCCGTAATACTGGCCGAGACATCCGGTCAGACGCCCCTAGGTTGACGGGGCGAGGTGTGGGCCGTGGAGGACATGGTTTCTCCTTTCGCAAGCCTCGCAGGACCAGGAGGTAATGGTATTATCCTCTATCGTGTTCCAGTGAGCGGAAGACGGTCGAGTTTCTCAATCAATTGGGAGTAGATTATAGACGTCCTTTTTATTCAAGGGGTGATTTCGGAAGGACTAAATTGTCCTTCAAACGAAAACCTCCGTTAACTCAAAGTCTAAGATGGACTCAGCTTTCGTCAAGTCCGCAAGAAGAGGCTCGCTTCCATCAAAAGTCCAGTCTCTTCTGGTATAATCTTGATAGAGAACGTAGAAATCCAGGAATTTCCAGGTTTCTACAACCATTCTTTTCTGGTTCCAAAACCAGATGGCTCGTTCCGTCCACTCATAAATCTGAGCTGGATAAACAAGCTGATCATGGCTCCAAGTTTCTATATGGAGACCATCCGATCGGTCAGAGCTAGTATTCGGGTGTACGACTATGCTACATGCATAGATCTTAAGATGCGTACTTTCTTGTCATGGTACATTAGGCGTTCAGAAAGTATCTTCGCTTCCTCATCATAGGAGTCGTGTTTCAGCTCTGAGCAGTGTCTTCGGTCTGAATCTAGCTTCCTGGGCTTTCACTCGAATAATGAACTCGGTAATGGCTCATTTCTGAGCTCATTCATCTACAATAAATTCGACATGCCTGGACGACATTCTTCAGAGGTACGTCAATGAGTTAATGCTTCAGAACGATGTGCAGAATCTGCTTCTATTGATCCGACGTCGCGGTTTCATAAGTAAATGAGGAGAAGTTGGATCTGGTATCGTCCAAGTCATTCACCCACCGGGGGATGAGCTTCAAGACACACAGCATTCTCGTTCGACTGCCGTTATCCAGAGCGAAATTAATCAGTTGTTATGCTCACTATTGTCTTCCCTCAGACAAGGTCTCAGCGAGAGATCACATGAGACTGATACGTTTGTGTGGAGCTGCCACGATTTTATTCCGATGGGGCGGTTACGCACTTGTCCTCTCCAAATTTCTTCTGATCCAGAATTGGAGGGTGAAGATTCTTCCGTTCGATACGGACATCTTCTTGTCAAATCAAGCGAATAAGAGATTCAGACTTGGGCAGGTTTTCAGTGGTTAACTCAGGGAGTTCCACTGCAATTGCCGGATCCAAGTTTTACAGTTTTGACGGATGCCAGTCAAACAGGTTGGGACGTATCATTGAGCCCAACGGATTTGAAATGCCAGGGTCTTTGGGATCCGTAGTTCCTAACCAAGCACATAAACATCAAGATTGATGTCATTTTGGCTTGCGCTACGTTATTGGATGAACGTTATTCAGAATGCTCACATGCCAATTCTGTCTGACGATATTAGCGTATTTTCGGAACTAGGGAGGCACTCATTCCATTCTGTTATTCATGTTAATGGAATGAATCCTTCTGTTTGTACTAGAACATCAGTTCTCCTATCGGTCCGTCATATTCCGGGTCGTCTGAATGTATTGGCTTGTTTGTTATTAACTTTTAACAAACGAGTATTCAATCAGATTTGCTACCAAGGAGAGCGGCCAATGATCGCCTTATTTGTGACGCATCTCAACAATCAGTTGCAGACATATGTGTCACCATGCTTGGATCTTCGAGCGTTTGCAGTAGACGCTCTATCGATCTCGTGACTCGTGAGATGGAATAGTAGGATATGCGTATCTTCCAGCGCCGTTGATTCAGCAGATGTTGTTCAAGTTAAATAATCTCAGTGCAAAATTCTGTTGGTAGCATCTCTATCTCCACAAAGACCGTGGATTAATCTACTCAGGCGTTTGTTGTGGGACATGCCGTGGAAGCTTCCTCCACATTTCGGTCCATTCTATGGTCAGATGGATTCAATTAACTATCAGTACTGCTTATGATAATATATTCAATCAGCAGTCTGTGCTTTAGATTTAAGCTCATGAAGTAAGAGTTCTTTCTACATCATGAGCTTACGCTAATAATGTTGCTATTACAGTTCTAATGAGGGCTGCATATTGGTCTTAGCCCTCTACTCTCACGAATTTGTATCTGAGAATATTGAGTCCATTTCTGCAGATCTGCATTGTTTAGGTCCATTATCTTTCACTCAGAATGTCGTCCACTAAACAGTAGTTGCAACTATATGTGTGTAGGCTTTCGGTTCCGGCAGTGACTCTGTCCTGCTGCCATCTTTGCTCTGGGGTGTTTGACCCAGAGCAAGGGAAGGGGGGGGGGAGGGCGGGTGTTCCCTTAGGTCACCTGCTTTATAGTGTAAAGCAAGGGAATATCTCCCTTGGAGTTAGTAAATCCGAGTCGGTACCAGGATGGTTTTAAAGTATAAAGCTAATGTTTACTCATCCATGTAATATTTTTAAAGTGTTGCTCGGTGTGAAGCATTTGTATATGTCACATGTTTATCGGGCGTTAATATACAATCCTCGGACACTTTTAAATGAGTATATAGAGTCTCATTTCTCTGGACTTCCTTTATTTATTGGCTTTCCTTTAAAAGATATTAGTATAAAGGGTTATACTGGATGTTAATAGAGATCATTGATGTTATTGTGCTCAATTACAGAATGGTGTTGTGTCTTTTTTGATACAAATAAGAAAGATACATGTAAAGCCTGTCTCTCCTTTTCTCCTTGAGGGGATAGTTCTGTTATATGTAATTGAGTCTATTGAATTTTCCTTTATGTCCTAGGCCCTCCAACCTTTTTACTATTCAGCTAAGTCTGGGTCATTGGTACAGTATAAACATTGTTAAAAAATTTATAGTAATTTATATATTTTTTATACTTACTAATGATCCAGACGGGGATGGCCCTCCCACGAGTTGGGAACTCATACCTCCCTGCTGAGTACATACCGCTTACCAGACACTGGTTTTAAGAATGACATTTGGCGCCAATTTTGAGATCTCTTTGACACTGCGCATGCACAGTGGAGTAAAAGTATGGAGGACCATATAGGACATGTAATTTTCGGTTTTAGATGCAAATTTTGGGGATTGGGAGGTAAAATTTGCGTTTGGCCTTAAATATTTTAGAGTTAGCACCAGCTAAGTCTGGGTCATTGGTAAGTATAAAAAATATATAAATTACTATAATTTTTTTAACTTTCTAGCGATAAAAGTGGTTCCACTGGAACCACCTGAAGCCAAATAAAAATTCCGAAACCGTCATGCACATCTAGAGATGTTACCTGAACACATTAGAATAGTTTATACTTTTCGAATTAAATACCCTAGGAGCCTTTCGATAAAAACTGATTTTCTAACGATAAAAGTGGTTACACTGGAACCACATGGGGCCAAATCAAAATTCCGAAACCTTCATGCACATCTAGTGATGCTACCTGAACACCTTAGCATAGTTTAAAAATTTCGAATTAAATACCCTAGGAGCCTTTTGATGAAAACAGATTTTCTAACAATAAAAGTGGTTCCACTGGAACCACCTGGGGCCAAATCACCATTCCGAAACCTTCATGCACATCTAGAGTTCCTACCTGAACACATTAGCATAGTTTAAACATTTCGTATTAAATACCCTAGGAGCCTTTCCATGAAAACTGATTTCCTAACGATGAAAGTGGTTCCACTGGAACCACCGGGGGCCAAATCAGAATTCCGAAACCTTTATGCACATTTAGAGATGTTACCTGAACACCTTAGCATAGTTTTAACGTTTCGAATTGAATACCCTAGGAGCCTTTCGATGAAAACTGATTTTCTAATGATAAAAGTGGTTACACTGGAACCACCTGAGGCCAAATCAAAATTCCAAAACATTTATGCACATCTAGAGATGTTACCTAAACATTTTAGCATAGTTTAAACGTTTCGAATTAAATACCCTAGGAGCCTTTCGATGAAAACTGATTTTCCAATGATAAAAGTGGTTCCACAGGAGCCACCTGGGGCAAAGTCAAAATTCCGAAACCTTCATGCAGATCTTGAGATGTCATCTGAACACATTAGCATAGTTTAAATGTTTCGAATTAAATACTCTGGGAGCCTTTTGATGAAAACTGATTTTCTAACGATAAAAGTGGTTCCACTGCAACCACCTGGGGCCAAATCAAAATATCGAAACCTTCATGCACATCTAGAGATGTTACCTGAACACATTAGCATACTTTAAGCGTTTCGAATTAAATACCCTAGGAGCCTTTCGATGAAAACTGATTTTCTAACGATAAAAGCATTGGACCACCTGGGGCCAAATCAAAATTTCGAAACCTTCATGCACATCAAGAGTTGCTACCTGAAGACATTAGCGTAGTTTAAACATTTCGAATTAAATACCATAGGAGCCTTTCAGGGTGTGACGTATGGATGGACGTATAGACAGACAGACATACGTACGGACGGAGATCCCGACTATATCCCCTCATTTTTGAAAATGCGGGGATAATTATTGAATAATGTTTCATTTTGTTGGCATCAAAAACATAGCTTGCAGACTACATATAGCAAATCAAAGTGCTTGAAATCAACCATTTCCAAAATGATAGACAAAAAGTATCCAAAGTTGGCTAATTTTGGCATTCTCTCACGGTTCTCTTATTCACGCCCTCATTGTGCTTGGGGGTTAAATCTTGAGATTAAAAAGTAAACAGCAACTTTCTTCTACAATCATTGTTGCATCTATCCATACCAAAATAATTTCTACAACCACCTTGCAATTAGAGGAAATGAGTACAGATGTTTGCAAAATTCACTGAAAATCAGTTTTTTTTCTGACAGTACTATTCTTTACATGGCCAAAGCTTATGTTGTGTTAAGCCCGAAAGCATAACTCACAGCAGAGGATTTGTTCATTAGGCATCTCTACCTATAGCAAAACAAAGTGTTTGAAATTAACCCTTTCCAAAATGACAGGAAGATACAACCACAGTTAGCTAATTTTGGCATTTTCAGATGGTACTCTTACCCTCATTTTGCTTGAGGGTTGAAGATGAGATTAAAAATTAAACAGTAACATTCTTCTGCAAGCATTGTTGCATCTATGCATACAAAAATAATTGTTACAACAACCTCGCAATTATGAGAAATTTGCCCTTGAAGTTAGTAAATCTTGAAGATAAAATGATATATTCATATCATTTGAGGCCAGTAGGGGTTAATTTTTAAATATTTGTCTGGTGATTTTAGTGGATCATACTATGCTCTTAATGTGTGAACATCAATTACAGACTAAGTGTCTGGAAAGAGACATGGACTAATCTTGAATCTTGGTATTTGAATGAACATGTACAAGTTGAGGGTACTCCAAGTCAAGGCCTGACAACTGGGTGAGGGTTAAAACTTGGAATAAAATATATAATAGCAAAATTGTTCTTGGATGAATGCCCGGTCTTCTCATGGAAAAGGTTTTGAGAAAATATGGCTCCAGTGCTAAGAAAGTGCATGTAAAAGTTGGCGAAAATAACAATTATTCCAACAGTACCCTTATGGCAAGTCTCAAATCTGCCAAGGGTTAAACTTTTAATAATAACATATAAAACAAAATTTGTCATACATTGACTGCTGCAAGCAGCTATAGAAAACATTCAGTGCTCAATCAATTAAAAATGGAGTAAATCATCATCTAATCTTTACAAATTCTGAAAAAAATTGGAGTTTTTTGGACGGTACTTACTTTTATGCAACCAGAATGGGATAGGGTTAAACTTTTCCACGAAACTTACAACAGCCAATATGCTCGGTCATCATTTGTGAATACGTACATGAAAAGTTTTTGAAATGAACCCTTTCCAAAATGATAGAAAAAGCAACCAAAGTTGGCTAATTTGGGCATTTACAAATGGTACTCCTATTCTCGCCTCCATTGTGCTTGAGGGTTAAATCTGAAATTAAAAAATAAACAGTAACTTTCTTCTGCAATCATTGTTTCATCTATCCATATCAAAATAATTTTTACAACAACTTTGCAGTTAGAGGAATTTGCCCTTGAAGTTGGTCAAGTTTGAATAAAAAAGCTATATTAATGTCATTTTTGGCCAATGGGGGTTAGTCTTGAAAGATTTGAGTGGTGATTGTGGTGTATCATATTATGCTCTAAATGTGTGGAAAATTTGAGCTAAATAACTGTAAACAATTTTGAGACATTCAAAAAATGGAGAAATTTTGAAGGTTTTGACAGAATATTTTGAAAATACACATTTTCAGACATGGCAAATGGGACTTTGCGAGTTCCCATGGTGCTACATAAGTGTGCCAAATTTAGTTGAAATCGTTCTGCTAGTTTTCAAGCTATGCCACAGGCAAAATTAAGGTGGAAGAAAGAAAAAAAAACTAAGGACAATTTTTTTGAAATTTAAGAATAACAAAAGTCTTTCCCCCCAAGAAAATAACAAAGAAAATTTTTTTTGAAATGTAAGAATAACAATAGTCTTTCACAAACATCGTTTGGGAAAGCCTAAAAAAAGATAGAGAAGAAAAATTTTGAAAAAGAAGAATAACAAGAGTCTTTCCCAAACTGGGTTTGGGAAAGCCTAACTGGAGAATTGTAATTTGTTGGACAATTTATGGGCTTTCCCAACTTTTTAATGTAAAAAGGCAAACTGTATTGTACACAAAACTATCGATCAGTTTTGAAAATATAAAAATATAGTTGAAGCAAAGTTTTTTGTGATGCTACTAGGTTTTATGCAGCCAAAACAGATATTGGAGATAAAGCAGGACATCAAAACATTTAACACAAAATTTACTCTTAAAAAATTACTGAATATTTTCATGGAAAGCAAAATGAGCCATGTCTGTTTTGCTTTGGAAAAAATAAGTACAGATGAATCATGGGCATACGTGCTGGGGTGTCTGGTAGGACTGTGCCCCCTCTGCCCCCACCCCTGAGTCGGGAAAGAGCCAAAAATTTCGGGCAATTCAGTTGCCAGAAATAACCAAATCAAGCAGGCAGGGAGACTATTTTTCTTACAACAATGACGTGAATAGTGTATGGTTAATGTTAGGCATGTAGGCAGACAGGCAGGCCTGTATAACAACTCTATCAACTGTACTCTTTCACACTGGCATGCGCCCTTAAAGTTGGTAAATTTTGTAGAAAAAATGTTATATTCATGTCATTATTAGAAAATAGGGGTTAAATTTGAATTATTTGTGTGGTAATTTTGTTGCATCATATTATTCTCTAAATGTTTGGAAAATCGGAGCTAAATACCTGTAAACAATTTTGAAACTTTTGAAAAATGGTGAAATATTGATGATTTTGGCAGAATATTTTGAAAATACGTGTTTTCATGAATATGATGATACCTCATTTCACTTTCCAGAGATGTGTCATCAATCACAGCTTGAGTTTCTGATAAGAGACAAGGAGGAATCTTGAATCTTGGTATTTGAATTAACATGTACAATTTCAGGGTACTCCAATTCAATCAAGGCCCGACATCTGGGTAAGGGTTAAAACTTTGAATAAAACACATGACAGCAAAATTGTTCTAGGAATAATGTCCTGTCTTCTCATGGAAAGTGTTTTGAGAAAATATGGCTCCTGTGCTGATAAATGGCTCCCGTGCTGATAAATCGCATGTAAAACTTGGCAAAAATAACAATTATTCCAACGCTACCCTTAAAGGAAGTCTCAAATCCTTCAAGGGTTAAACTTTTAATAATAACATATAAAACAAAGGTTGTCATACCTTGACTGCCGCATGCAGCCATAGAAAACATTTCAGTGCTCAATCACTTACAAATGGAGAAAATTGTCCCTTGAATTTACCAAATTCTGAAAAAATGGGACTTTTTTTTTAGGACGGGACCTACTTTTATGCAACCAGAATGGGCATAGGGTTCAACTTTACAACCAAACTTACAACAGCAAATATGCTCGGTAGTCAATTGTGAAAACGGACATGCAAAGTGTTTTGAAATTAACCCTTTTCAAAATGATATAAAAAGCAACCAGACTTGGCTAATTTTGGCATTTTCAAACGTACACTTATTCTCGCCCTCATTGTGCTTGAGGGTTAAATCTGACATTAAAGCATAAACAGCAACTTTCTTCCGCAATCATTGTTGCATCTATCCATACCATAACAATTGCTACGACAACCTTGAAATTAGAGACATTTGCCCTTGAAGTTGGTCAATTTTGAAGAAAAAAGCCATATTCATGTCTTTTTTTGCCAATGGGGGTTAAGTTTGAAATATTTTTGTGGTGATTTTCGTATATCATGTTATTCTCTAAATGTGTGGGAAATTGAGCAAAGTAACTTAACAATTTTGAAAGATTTGAAAAATGGTGAGATTTTGGTGGTTTTGGCAGAATATTTTGAAAATAAGCATTTTCACGGACATGACGATTCCTCATTTCACTAGATTTTATGGCATTACATAAGTATGCCAAATTTGGTTAAAATCGTATGTCTTGTTTTTGAGCAGTGCAACAGACAAAATTGACAGCGAAATAAAAAAAATAAAAACTAGAGAATTGTAATTTGTTGGACAAATTACAGGCTTTCCCAACTTTCCATTGTGAAAATGCAGACTACATATAGCAACCCAGAGTGTTTGAAATTATCCATTTCCAAAATGATAGACAAAAAGGCTGAAAAAGCATCAAAAGTTAGCTATTTTTTGGCATTCTATAACAGTACTCTTATTCTCACCCTCATTATGCTTGGGGGTTAAATCTTGAGATTAAAAAGTAAACAGTAACTTTCTTCTGTAATCATTGTTACATCTATCCGTACCAAAATAATTGCTACAACAACCTTGCAATTAGAGGAAATGAGTACAGATGTTTGCAAAATTCACTGAAAATCAATTTTTGTTGGACAATACAATTCTTTACGTGGCCAAAGCATATGTTGGCTTAAGCCCCAAAGCATAACTTACAGCAGCGGATTTGTTCATTAAGCATCTCTACCTATAGCAAAACAAAGTGTTTAAAATTCACCCTTTCCAAAATGACAGGAAAATGTAACCGAAGTTAGCTAATTTTAGCATTTTCGAATGGAACTCTTACCCTCATTGTGCGTGAGGGTTAAAGATGAGATTAAAAACTAAACAGTAACTTTCTGCAAGCATTGTTGCATCTATGCATACAAAAATAATTGTTACAACAATATTGCAATTAGAGAAATTAGCACTTGAAGTCAGTCAGTCTGGAAGATAAAATGCTATATTCATAACATTTGTGATCAATAGGGGTTAATTTTAAAATATTTGTGTGGTGGTTTTAGTTTATCATATTATGCTCTAAATGTGTGAATATCAATCACAGACTGAGTGTCTGATAAGAGACGTGGAGGAATCTTGAATCTTGGTATTTGAATGAACATGTACATGTTGAGGATACTCCAATTCAAGGCCTGACAACTAGGTGAGGATTAAAACTTGAATAAAAGATATGACAGCAAAATTGTTCTTAGATGAATGCCCTATCATCTCATGGGAAAACGTTTTGAGAAAATATGGCTCCATTGCTGAGAAATTGCATGTAAATTTTGGCGAAAATAACAATTCCGACAGTAGCCTTATAGGAAGTCTCACATCTGCCAAGGGTTAAACTTTTAATAATAACATATAGAACAAAATTTATCATACTTTGACTGCTGCAAGCAGCTACAGAAAACATTCAGAGCTCAAGCAATTAAAAATGGAGTAAATGGTCACCTAAACTTACCAAATTCTGAAAAAATTGCAAGTTTATTTGCACGGTACCTACTTTTATGCAACCAGAATGGGATAGGGTTAAACTTTGCAACCAAAATTACAACAGCAGATATGCTTGGTAGTCAATTGTGGATACGACCATGAAAAGTGTTTGAAATTAATCCTTTCCAAAATGATAGAAAAAGCAACCAAAGTTGGCTAATTTTGGCATTTTCAAACGATGCTCTTATTCTCGCCCTCATTGTGCTTGAGGGTTAAATCTGAGATTAAAAAGTAAACAGTATCTTTCTTCCACAATCATTGTTGCATCTATCCGTACCAAAATATTTGTTACAACAACCTTGTAATTAGAGAAATTTGCCCTTGAAGTTGGTCAATTTTGAAGAAAAAATCTATAATCATGTCATTTTTAGCCAGTGAGAGTTAATGTTGAAAAATTTGAGTGGTGATTGTGGTGTATCATATTTTGCTCTAAATGTGTGGAAAATTTGAGCTAAATAACTGTAAACAATTTTGAAACTTTCGAAAAATGTTAAAATTTTGAAAGATTTGGCAGAATATTTTGAAAATACGCGTTGTCACAGACATGACGGTACCACATTTCACTAGATGTTATGAGATTACAGAAGTATGTCAAATTTGGTTGAAATCATACAGCTTGTTTTTGAGCAGTGCAACAGACAAAATTGAAGGCGGAAAAAAACCCCCAAAACTAGAAAATTGTAATTTGTTGGACAAATTACAGGCTTTCCTAAGTTTTAATGTGAAAAGACAGACTGTATTGACAAGAAAGCACATTCAGCTATGCACCTTTGGTTTTTGGAGAAAATGAGTGCAGTAAACTGCAAAATTCACTGAAAATCACAATATTTCAAACTGTACTAATCTTTAAGTGGCCAAAGCCATGTTATGTTGAGTTAAGACATAGAGAAAAATTAAAACACAAGATTTGTTCAGCGAGCGGCAGGAAGGCACGCCTGTATAACAACTGTACCAACTGTACTCTTTCACACTTTTGTTCAATTTTGAAGAAAAAATGCTATATTCATGTAATTTTAGGCAACCAGGGTTAATTTTTAGTCGAGTTGTGACGAAGTCAAACTCGACTTATAGTTTGGTGAATGGCGGGTGGGCGGGCGGGCGGGCGGGCGGGCGGATGGGCGGGCGGGCGGGCGGGTGAGCGGGCGGGCGGGCGGGCGGGCGGGCGTAAACAATTGGTTTCCGGATGATAACTTGATAGTGGTTCAACTCACATTCATTAAACTTCATACATAGGTTGGTCTTGGTGGGAGGAAGAACCCTATTGATTTTGGACATGCTACGTCAAAGGTCAAGGTCACAGTGACCTTGAACATAGTAAATCTTAAACAATTGGTTTCCGGATGATAACTTGATAATGGTTCAACTCACATTCATGAAACTTCATAGGTAGATTGGCCTTGGTGAGGGGAAGAACCCTATTGATTTTGGACTCGCTACGTCAAAGGTCAAGGTCACAGTGACCTTTAACATAGTATATCGCAACAATTGGTTTCCGGATGATAACTTGATAGTGGTTCAACCTAGAGTCATGAAACTTCATAGGTGTGTTGGCCTTGGTGTGAGGAAGAACCCTATTGATCTTGGACTCACCAGGTCAAAGGTCAAGGTCACAGTGACCTTGAACATAGTATATCGCAACAATTGGTTTCCGGATGATAACTTGATAGTGGTTCAACCTAGAGTCATGAAACTTTATAGGTGTGTTGGCCTTGGTGCGAGGAAGAACCCTATTGATCTTGGACTCACCAGGTCAAAGGTCAAGGTCACAGTGACCTTGAACATAGTATATCGCAACAATTGGTTTCCGGATGATAACTTGATAGTGGTTCAACCTAGAGTCATGAAACTTCATAGGTATGTTGGCCTTGGTGCGAGGAAGAACCCTATTGATCTTGGACTCACCAGGTCAAAGGTCAAGGTCACAGTGACCTTGAACATAGTATATCGCAACAATTGGTTTCCGGATGATAACTTGATAGTGGTTCAACCTAGAGCCATGAAACTTTACAGGCGTGTTGGCCTTGGTGCGAGGAAGAACCCTATTGATGTTGGACTCACCAGGTCAAAGGTCAAGGTCACAGTGACCTTGAACATAGTATATCGCAACAATTGGTTTCCGGATGAGAACTTGATAGTGGTTCAACCTAGAGTCATGAAACTTCATAGGTGTGTTGTCCTTGGTGCGAGGAAGAACCCTATTGACCTTGGACTCGCCTGGTCAAAGGTCAAGGTCACAACTCGACATTGGATCTGTGATCCTGAGCGGCATTTTTAAATATTTGTGTGGTGATTTTGATGTATCATATTAATCTCTAAATGTTTGGAAAACTGGAGCTAAATAACTGTAAACTGTTTTGAGACTTTTGAAAAATGGCGAAATTTTGATGGTTTTAGCAGAATATTTTGAAAACACAAACATTTTCATGAATATGATGATATCTCATTTCACTTTCCAGAGACCTGTCATTAATCACAGCTTGAGTTTCTGATAAGAGACATGGCAGAATCTTGAATCTTGGTATTTGAATGAACATATACAATTTGACGGTACTCCAATTCAAGGCCAAAGAACTGGGTGATGGTCAGAACTTTTAAAAAGACATAACAGCAAAATTGTTCTTGGATGAATGCCCCATCTTCTTATGGAAAACATTTTGAGAAAATATGGCTCCAGTGCTGAGAAAACGCATGTAAAAGCTGGCGAAATAACAATTATTCCGACAGTGCCCTTATGGGAAGTCTTAAATCTACTTTTTTTATGCATCCAGAATGGGCATAGGGTTAAACTTTACAAGCAAACTTGTAAACAGCAGATATCCTCGGTAGTCAATTGTGAATACAGACATGCAAAGTGTTTGAAATTAACTCTTTCCAAAATGATGTGTGCTTGAGGGTTAAATCTGAGATTAAAGCGTAAACAGTAACTTTCTTTCACCATCATTGTTTCATCTATCCATACCACAATAATTGTTACAACAACCTTGAAATTAGAAAAATTTGACCTTGAAATTGTTCAATTTTGAAGAAAAAAAGCTATATTCGTGTCATTTTTGGCCAATGGGGGTTAATTTTGAAATATTTTTGTGGTGATTTTGGTATATCATGTTGTGCTCTAAATGTGTGGGAAATTTGAGCTAAGTAACTGTTAACAATTTTGAGACATTTGAAAAATGGTGAAATTTTGACGGTTGTGGGAGAATATTTTGAAAATAAGCGTTTTCAGAGACATGACGATACCTCATTTCACTAGATTTTATGACATTACATAAGTATGCCATATTTGGTTGAAATCGTACAGCTTGTTTTTGAGCAGTGCAGCGGACAAAATTGATGGCGGAAAAACAAATAAAAAAAAATAACTAGAGACTTGTAATTTGTTATTACGGGCTTTCCCAACTTTTTAATGTAAAAAGGCAAACTGTATTGTACACAAAACTATCGATCAGTTTTGAAAATATAAAAATATAGTTGAAGCAAAGTTTTTTGTGATACTACTAGGTTTTATGCAGCCAAAACATATTTTGAGATAAAGCAGGACATCAAAACATTTAACACAAAATTTGCTCTTCAAAAAGTACTGAATATTTTCATGGAAAGCAAAATGAGCCATGTCCGTTTTGCATTGGACGAAATAAGTACAGATGAATCATGGGCATACAGACCGGGGTGTCTGGGAGGACTGTGTCCCCTCCCCCACCCCTGAGTCGGAAAGGAGCTGAAAATTTAGGGCAGTTCAGTTGCCAAAAATGACCAAATCAAGCAGGCAGAGTGACTATTTTTCTTACAACAATGACGTGAATGGTGTATGGTTAATGTCAGGCAGGCAGGCCTGTATAACAACTCTATCAACTGTACTTTTTCACACTGGCATGCACCCTTAAAGTTGGTCAATTTTGTAGAATAAATGCTATATTCATGTCATTTTTAGCCAATAGGGGTTAAATTTGAAATATTTGTGTTGTTATGTTGTTGCATCATATTATACTCTAAATGTTTTGGAAAATTGGGAGCTAAGTACCTGTAAACAATTTTGAGACTTTTGAAAAATGGTGAAATTTTGATGGTTTGGCAGAATATTTTGAAAATACGAGTTTTCACGAATATGACGATACCGCATTTCACTTTTCAGAGACCTGTCATCAATCACAGCTTGAGTTTCTGATAAGAGACAAGGAGGAATCTTGAATCTTGGTATTTGAATTAACATGTACAATTTGAGGGTACTCCAGTTCAATCAAGGCCCAACAACTGGGTGAGGGTTAAAACTTTGAATAAAACATAACAGCAAAATCGTTCTAGGAATAATGTCCTATCTTCTCAAGGAAAGTGTTCTGAGAAAATATGGCTCCTGTGATGATAAATCGCATGTAAAAGTTGGCAAAAATAACAATTATTCCAACGTTACCCTTATAGGAAGTCGCAAATCTGCCAAGGGTTAAACTTTTAATAATAACATATAAAACAAAAGTTGCCATACCTTGACTGCTGCATGCAGCCATAGAAAACATTCAGCGCTCAATCAATTAGAAATGGAGTAAATTATTCCTTGAAATTACCAAATGTTGAAAAAATGGGACTTTTTTTTTGGATGGAACCTACTTTTATGCAACCAGAATTGGCATAGAGTTCAAATTTATAACCAAACTTATAACCAAACTTATAACAGCAAATATGCTCGGTACTCAATTGTGAATACGGACATGCAAAGTGTTTTGAAATTAACCCTTTTCAAAATGATATAAAAAGCAACCAAAGTTGGTTAATTTTGGCATTTTCAAATGGTGCACTTAATCTCGCCCTCATTTTGCTTGAGGGTTAAAGCTGAGATTAAATTGTAAAAGAGCAACGTTCTTCTGCAATCATTGTTGCATCTATCCATACCAAAACAATTTTTACAACAACCTTGAAATTAGAGACTTTTTCCCTTGAAATTGGTCAGTTTTGAAGAAAAAGATATATTCGTGTCATTTTTGGCCATTGGGAGTTAATTTTGAAATATTTTTGTGGTGATTTTGGTGTATCATGTTATGCTCAAAATGTGTAGGAAATTTGAGCTAACTAACTAAACAATTTTGAGACTTTTGAAAAATGGTGAAATTTTGATGGTTTGGCAGAATATTTTGAAAATACGAGTTTTCACGAATATGACAATACCTCATTTCACTTTTCAGAGACCTGTCATCAATCACAGCTTGAGTTTCTGATAAGAGACAAGGAGGAATCTTGAATCTTGGTATTTGAATTAACATGTACAATTTGAGGGTACTCCAGTTCAATCAAAGCCCAACAACTGGGTGAGGGTTAAAACTTTGAATAAAACATAACAGCAAAATTGTTCTAGGAATAATGTCCTATCTTCTCAAGGAAAGTGTTCTGAGAAAATATGGCTCCTGTGATGATAAATCGCATGTAAAAGTTGGCAAAAATAACAATTATTCCAATGTTACCCTTATAGGAAGTCGCAAATCTGCTAAGGGTTAAACTTTTAATAATAACATATAAAACACTAGAGAACTGTAATTTGTTGGACAAATTACGGGCTTTCCCGACTTTTTAATGTGAAAAGGCAAACTGTATTGTACACAAAACTATCGATCAGTTTTGAAAACAGAAAATTTAGTGGAAATCAAAGTTTTTGTGATGCTACTAGTTTTTATGCAGCCAAAACAGATATTTGGGGTACGGCAGGACACCAAAACATTTAACACAAAATTTGCTTTTCAATAATTGCAGAATATTTTCATAGAAAGCAAAACAAGCGATGTCCTTTGTGCTTTGGAAAAAATTAGTACATATGAATTGTGGGCATACGGGCCGGGGTTTCATGAAGGACTGCGCCCCAACCCACCCCTGAGTCAGGAAGGAGCCGATTTTTCGGCCAATATGCCAGAAAATTTCGGACAATTTAGTTGCTAGAAATGACCACAAAACATTTTGGTTTTCCACACAAAATGTTGTTTTCCTATCTCGTCACTTAGAAGTTGCAAGTAAACTGACCATTATACTGTACAAGTTGCTTCAGTGGAACCGTATCCACGTTAATATTATTCATTTATAATCACACAAGTGCACATAAAGAGCTCTATTACTGCATATTACGGGAGCACGGTGGCTCAGAAGGTAGAGATGATTGTTGCAATCCAAGAAGTCCTCGGTTCGACTCCCGCCTGTGGCAACCACATTGTGTCCTTGAGCAAGACACTTCATCCCAATTTAATTTCCCACGTGGGGGGGGGGGGGGGGGGGGGGGGGGGTGGGGGAGGGGGGTGGGGGGGGGGGTGGGGGTGGGGGGTTGGGTGAGGGGGGGCATGATGGCGATGTGTACTAAGGGTACTTTGAGGGTGCACTTGTCTTCAACCAATGCTAACCCTGCTTTTGTGGAGTTAGTATATTGGGGAGTCTGAGTCGCTTGCCATGGCTCGGTGGTTCTCTCCAGGTACTCAATAGGAGGGAGAGGGGGGTCTCCCTCCCATACACACATTTGGCATTTCCTCCTGAGATTAAACTTTTTCGGGCTAAAAGGGTTCATCCCCCCTGACCCCCCCCCTGAAAAATAGCCCTGTACGCCTATGCAATGAATAGCTGGACTTGAATAAATACCTATATTATGGTCATGATATAGCTGTAGATGCTGAAAGTGACCTTAAATATCAATAATTAATTTATTCTCTATCATTTTGTCTGTTGTGAATGTGTGGGATTTGTCAACAAACGAGGGTAAGCTTCCTACTCCATGATTTCACAATTTTTCCAACATATCTGTTTCAGATACAATGAAATACATGTAATATGAGTTACTGTCACACACAAATTAGTTGTTTATTTGATATGGTATAAACCATCTAGAGAGCTAGTATACACAGTGATGGGTACAGTTCAAGTCAAAATGAGTTGATTAAAGGGATGTTGAACAGCTTGTTAATATTTCTTGCATTACATTACTACTTTGCTATTTATTGACAGAAGGATTTCACAGAGGGTTTCCTGACGGTATTTATTTATTGGTGTTTACGGTCACATACTTATCCACAATGGCTAATCGTGACCGTGACAGTTTTACGGGTGGGGACAGTCGGCGGACCCAGAGAGAACCACCGAGCATTGACGAGCAACTGTCAGCTCAACATTCTATGTTCTAGCTCCGCTGAAGCAGGGTACCAGCGGTTGAAGACATGTGCACCATTGACATGCAGTATGCCTAAGTACATGTCATCATCGTGCCCCCATGTTGGCAACCGGGATAAAGTGCCTTGCTCAAGGACATTACATGGGTCGTCCCAGATAGCGTTCAAACTCGGGACCTCTATCATAGAAGTCAAACAGTCTATCACTGAGAAAATGTGCTTTCTTTCCTGGCGGTGTTCATATTTGTACGGACAAACTGGTGTTGGATAACACGGAACACCAAAACATATAACACAAAATTTGTTCCCCATTGATTTTTGAAAGCAGTTATGAAAATCTCAAAGGGCTCTTTCCTTTTTGTTTTTGGACAAATGAGTATTCACTCAGATGCATTTTTTGCAGACAGTGCTATTTTTAAGTGGACAAAGCACATGTTTCAATAAGTCCCAGAACATAACTAAAGCCGGATTTATTGATTAAACATCTCTGCATATAGCAAAGCAAAGTGTCTCAAATTAACCCATTCCAAAATGATATTAGAGAGTAACCAAAGTTGGATAATTTGGGTATTTTCAAATGGTACACTTACTCTCACTCTCATTGTGCTTGAGGGTTAAATCTGAGATTGAAAAGGTATACCAATCTTACTCAGGGAAGGTGAGTACAGAAAAGTACGAAATTAATCAGAAAATGAATTTTGTCTGACGGTACTAATATTTGTACGAGCAAAATTGTTACTGGATTTATTTATTTATTTATTAGGTTTTAATGACACATTAACAGCCAAGGTCATATTATGTCGGTGACAGTTGTATGGGTGGAGAAAGCTGGAGTACCCAGAGAGAACCACCGAGCAATGACGAGCAGCTGCCAGCTCCCCAACATAGTGCCTCCGCACTGTAGCACAGACAGGGTTAGATTGGTTGAAGACAAGCGCATCATCGACGTGCAGTATGCCTTAGTACACGTCGTCATGCGGACAAACGGAGTGAAGTGATCGGGACATAATTGGAATATATCCGCCAGATGCAATGTCGGATATATTCCAATTATGTCCCGATCATGCAAGGCATCAACTTGAAATTCTCAGAATGTTTCCTACTGTCCCTGCCCGACAGTTTAGTATCTTTGTCAAGTGCTGAGACCGCGTGGAAACTCCGTGGATCAGGTGGAAACCGAGGGCCCGATTCGTCCCTACTTTATTCTCAACTCAACTACTTTTCCATTCATTATTTACCTGTCACCGGCTGAGTTAGGTATTATATTTGTCTATTTGATGAACTTTTCAACCTTAACTATTTGCGGCTTCATGTAGCACCACTGAAAGGCCACTGCACGGTTACCAATATATTCAGGGATTGATTTTACGAAAATAACAATTAATCCGACTATATCCACATGGGAACTCCTAAATATGCCAAGGGTAAAACGTTTGATAATGACGTATAAAACAGAAGTTGTCATGCTATACTTGCTGCATGCAAGCATAGAAAACATTCAGTGCTCAATGAATTAGGAATGGAGTAAATTGTCACTAAAACCTACGAAATTCTGAAAAAATGAGTTTTTTTCGACGGCATCTACCAATATGCATCTGAGACAGAGATTGCGTTAAACATTACAGCAACCTTATAACAGAAAATATTCTTGGAATTGAACTGTGAATTTTCGGATATTCTATTCCAAACTACCACTGCACGCTTATCAATATTCAGTGATTTTATGAAAATTAAAATTATTCCGACCCTACCCATATGGGCAGTCTCGAATCTGCCAACGGTTAAACTTTTAATAATGACATATAAAACAAAAGTTGTCATACTATGACTGCTGCATACAGCCAAAGAAAACGTTCAGCGCTCAATCAATTAGGAATGGAGTAAATCGTCACTTAAACTTACCAAATTCTGAAAACGAGAGTTTGTTTGGACTGCACCCATCTTTATGCAAACAGAACGAGCATAGGGTTAAACTTTACAACCAAACTTACACCAGCAAATATGCTCGGTAGGCAAGTGTAAATACGAACATGTAAATCATTTTTCGATATTCCTTTCGAATATGGAAGAAAAGTGAGCTCCAAATTAGCCAATTTTATGAAGAATTTTAGGGCACTCAAATTCAAGGCCCGAAAACTGGGTGAAGATTAAAACTTTGAATAAAATTTATAACAGCAAAATTGTTCTTGGATGAAGGCCCAATCCTCTCATGGAAAAGGTTTTGAGACAATATGGCTCCAGTGCTAGAAAGTGCATGTAAACGTTGGCGAAAATAATTATTCTGACAGTACCCTTATGGGAAGTCTCAAATCTGCCAAGGGTTAAACTTTTAATAATAACATATAGAACAAAATTTGTCATACTTTGACTGCTGCAAGCAGCTATAGAAAACATTCAGAGTTCAAGCAATTAAAAATGGAGTAAATCGCCACCTAAATTTACCAAATTCTGAAAAAATTGGAAATTTTTTGGACGGTACCTACATTTATGCAACCAGAATGGGATAGGGTTAAACTTTACAACCAAACTAAGAACAGCAGATATGCTCGATAGTCAATTGTGAATACGTACATGAAAAGTGTTTGAAATTAACCCTTTCCAAAATGATAGAAAAAGCAACCAAAGTTGGCTAATTTTGGCATTTTCAAACGGCACTCTTATTCTCGCCGTCATTGTGCTTGAGGGTTAAATCTGAGATTAAAAACTAAACAGTAACTTTCTTCTGCAAGCATTGTTGCATCTATACATGCAAAAATAATTGTTACAACAACATTGCAATTAGAGAAATTAGCGCTTGAAGTTAGTCAATCCCAAAGATAAAATTCTATATTCCTATCATTTGTGGCCAGTAGGGGTTAATTTTAAAATATTTGTGTGTTGATTTTAGTGTAACATATTATGCTCTAAATGTGTGAACATCAACCAAAGACTGAGTGTCTCATAAGAGACATGGTAGAATCTTGAATCTTGGTATTTGAATGAACATGTACAAGTTGAGGGTACTCCAAGTCAAGGCACGACAACTGTGTGAGGGTTAAAACTTGGAATGAAACATATAACAGTAAAATTGTTCTTGGATGAATGTCATATCTTCTCATGGGATACGTTTTGAGAAAATAAGGCTCCAGTGCTGAGAAATTGCATGTAAATTTTGGCGAAAATAACAATTATTCCGACAGTAGCCTTATAGGAAGTCTCAAATCTGCCAAGGGTTAAACTATTGATAATAACATATAGAACAAAATTTGTCATACTTTGACTGCTGCATGCAGCTATAGTAAACATTCAGAGCTTAAACAATTAAAAATGGAGTAAATTGTCATTTAAACTTACCGAATTCTGAAAAAATTGGATTTTTTTGGATGGTACCTACTTTTATGCAACCAGAATGGGATAGGGTTAAACTTTACAACCAAACTTACAACAGCAAATATGCTTGGTAGTCAATTGTGAATACGTACGTGAAAAGTGCCTGAAATTAACCCTTTCCAAAATGATAGAAAAAGCAACCAAAGTTGGCTAATTTTAGCATTTCGAAACGGTACTCTTATTCTCGCCCTCATTGTGCTTGAGGGTTAAATCTGAGATTAAAAAGTAAACAGTAACTTTCTTGCACAATCATTGTTGCATCTATCCATACCAAAATAATTGTTAGAACAACCTTGTAATTAGAGAAATTTGCTCTTGAAGTTGGTCAATTTTGAAGAAAAAATGTATATTCATGTCATTTTGGCCAATGGGGGTTAAAGTTGAAAGATTTGAGTGGTATTCGTGGTGTATTATATTATGCTCTAAATGTGTGTAAAATTTGAGCTAAATAACTGTAAACATTTTTGAGACATTTGAAAAATGGTGAAATTTTGACGGTTTTGGCAGAATATTTTGAAAATACACATTTTCACAGACATGACGATACCTCATTTCACTAGATTTTATGACATTACATAAGTATGCCACATTTGGTCAAAATCGTGCAGCTTGTTTTTGAGCAGTTCAACAGACAAAATTCAAGGAGGAAAAAAAAAAAAAATAAAAAATAAAAAAGGTAAAAAAAATAGGGACGAAAAATTTTGAAAAAGAAGAATAACAAGAGTCTTTCCCAAACTGGGTTTGGGAAAGCCAAACTAGAAAATTGTAATTTGTTGAACAAATTACGGGCTTTCCTAACTTATTAATGTGAAAAAGAAGGCGTTTTTTTGTACACATGAAACTATCAGCCATATTAATTATTTAACCCGAGTTTGCTGTACATTAATGATGAATCATCAGGGTTTACTTTATGTGTACACACTAGTGTTTCTGAAATCTAGTCAGTAAAGTGTTTGACCCTTTCCAAAATGATAGAAAAAGCAACCAAAGATGCTTAATTTTGGCATTTTCAAATGGTACTCTTATTCTCGTGCTCATTGTGCTTGAGGGTTAAATCTGAGATTAAAAAGTAAACAGTAACTTTCTTCCACAATCTTTCTAGCATCTAGCCATACCAAAATAATTGTTACAACTACCTTGTAATTAGAGAAATTTGCCCTTGAAGTTGGTCAATTTTGAAGAAAAAAGCTATATTCATGTCATTTTTGGCCAATGGGGGTTAATATTGGAATGCCCTATCTTCTCACGGAAAACGCTTTGAGAAAATATGGCTCCAGTGCTGAGAAATTGCATGTAAATGTTGGCGAAAATAACATTTATTTTGACCGTACCCTTATGGCAAGTCTCAAATCTGCCAAGGGTTAAACTTTTAATAATAACATATAAAACAAAATTTGTCATACTTTGACTGCTGCATACAGCTATAGAAAACATTCAGTGCTCAATCGATTAAAAATGGAGTAAATCGTCACCTAAACTTACCAAATTCTGAAAAAAATTGGAGTTTTTTGGGTGGACCACCCACTTTTATGCAACCAGAATGGGATAGGGTTAAACTTTTTAATGAAACTTACAACAGCAAATATGTTCGGAAATCAATTGTGAATACGTACATGAAACGATTTTGAAATTAACCCTTTCCAAAATGATAGAAAAAGCAACCAAAGTTGGCTAATTTTGGCATTTTCAAACAGTACTCTTATTCTCGCCCTCATTTTTTCTTTCTTCCGCAATCATTGTTTCATCTATCCATATCAAAATAATTGTTACAACAACCTTGCAATTAGAGAAATTTGCCTTTGAAGTTGGTCACTTTTGAAGAAAAAAGCTATATTCATGTCATATTTTTATACTGTAACCAATGACCCAAACTTAGCTGGTGCTAACCCAAAAATATCTGGGGCCAATCACAAATTTTTCCCCCCAATCCCCCAAATTTGCATGCGAAACCGAAAATTAGAAGTCCTAACTGGCCCTCCATACATTTTTTAATAAATTTGAGTTGGAATCCCCACTCGTTGATCATCGCATTTTAGATGGTTCAATCAGCCGTTGACGAATGAGTGGGGATTCCAACTCAGGATGCGTGGAAGAGACCGACCCTTGAGTTTTCCCAACATTCATCATCGCATTTTAGATGGTGTGATCGGTCGTTGACGAACGCGTTGGGGTTTCCAACTCAGAATTAAGATGTCGAAAAAGAAAGAATCGACGAAATTCTCCCAACGTTCATCGTCTCATTCTAGACTGTGGTGGATGCGATCCAGTCGTTGATGAACGATTGGGGATTCTAACTCAGGATGCACAGAAGAAATCGACCCTCGAATTTTCCCAACGTTCATCATTGCATTCTAGACGGTGCGATCGGTCGTTGACGAACGCGTTGGAGATTCCAGGACAACAAAATATAAAAAATTAAGATGTCTAAAATAAAAGAGTCGGCGAAATTCACCCGACATTCGTCATCGCGTTCTAGACGGCGGTGGGTGCGATCCAGTCGTTGACGAACGATTGGGGATTCCAACTCAGGATACGCAGAAAAAATCAACCCTTAGATTCTTTCTCAACGTTCATCGTCGTGTCCTAGACAGTGCGATCGATCGTTGACAAACGCGTTGGGGTTTCTGAGACAGAAAATATAAAAAATTAAGATGTTGAAAAAAAGAATCGATGAAATTTTCGACGTTGGTCATCAGATCCTAGATGGCGCGATCGATCGTTGACGAACGGTGAAGACTTCTGGGACAGGAACAAAAAAAAAACGAATAAAAAATCGCGAGGCGTCATGGGCATTCGTTGTCACCAGGTCGTTTAATAACGTGGGTGTAAATGGTTAGAACAATGTACTCCAAAACTAAAAGCTCGAAGAGCTTGAAATAAGTAATCACCCAATCACTTCATGTTCCTGACGCTAATTAACCAATCAGATTGCTTGATTCTCATAACCTGAACTTAATCATACAAAGTTATCTCCCCTTATTACAAAGAAGTCCTATTCGATTCTTATCACCGGATTATTCAAGGAGATTTCGAAAAATAACATTTTTAACCCTCGTCAGGCAGGTGGGGGTCATGGCCATCAGAAAATAGGAAGTTTCGAGAAGGTGGTCATGTGACCTATCAAATTGAAGATATCGACGAGTGGATTAAGAAGATCATATTTTTAACCCTCATTATGGGGTGGGGGTCACGACCAGAGCCGAAAAACGTCTTTCTTTTTACAAATCCAGGCATGTGAGGTCTAATATGAAGGGCTCGATGAATACATTACAAAAATGACATTTTTCATTTTACGTGGTGGTGGGGGGTCACGCCCATCAGAAAATCGAAAGTTTCGAGAAGGTAGTCATGTGACCTATCAAATTGAAGGTATCGACGAGTGGATTAAGAAGATCATATTTTTAACCCTCGTCGTGGGGTGGGGTCACGACCAGAGCCGAAAAACGTCTTCCTTTTTACAAATCCAGGCATGTGAGGTACAAATATGAAGGGCTCGATGAATACATTACGAAAATGACATTTTCAACCTTCTCCATGTGGGGGGGGGGGGGGGGGGTGGGGGGGGGAGGGTCACGCCCATCTGAAAATCGAAAGTTTCGAGAAGGGGGTCATGTGACCTATCAAAATAAAGCTATCGACAAAGGATATTATGAAAAATCATATTTTTAGCTCACCTGACTGAAAGTCAGGGTGAGCTATTCTTATCACTCTTCGTCCGTCGTCCGTCGTCTGTCGTCCATCATCCGTCGTGAAGGTGGTGTTTGAGCCTCTTTCTCCTAAACCACTGGCCACATTTTAAATAAATTTCATGTAAGTAGTAGTTATATAGGGGCATTTTGATTTTTATCCAAAATAGCTTTCGGCTCATATTGAGCAGAGGTGTGGGGGAAAAATGGCCAAATTTTTTGAAAATCTTCTTCTAAGGAACCAACAGTAGCAGAGACTTGATATGTGGTATACAGAGTCCTTTTGAGGTTTAGAATCAAATTTGTTCAAGAGAACTTTGTCGGGCATTATTTGCCTTCGTTATGGGTGGGGCAAAAATTTTGGCCACGCCTAAAATTTCTATTTTCAGAACCGTGAGGTCGATTTGAACCAAATTTGATATTTGATGATAATGTGTCATAAGTAGTTGATTGATGCAAACAAAAATTTTCTCATTGCCCCGTGGGAACCTCGGGAGCTAAAAATATGAAAAACCTTAAAACTGCCATATCTCCAAAACTACACTGCACAGAGAATTCTTATTTTGTATAAAGCTTACTTTTATCCAGTAGAATAGAATGGTTAAAAAAAATCCCTATCGGTTTGATCACAAGGTACTTTTTTCAGGACTTTGAAAAAGTGCTGAGTCAGCACTTTTTAACACTGTAGGCAATGGGAAAAAGATTAAAAAATCTTCTTCTCCAGATCCAGCAGGCAGAATCTTTTGATATTTGGTTTGCAACATTGTAGGGTGGATCTGATTCAAATTTGTTCAAATTGGCCCCCTGGGTTCATATTTGGGCTCAGTATAGGAGCCTGATTTTGAACTTAGTGCATTTCAGGCAAATTTCTTCAAAAATCATCTTCTCCAGATCCATCAGGCAGAATCTTTTGATATTTGGTATGCAACATTGTGGGGTGGATCTGATTCAAGTTTGTTCAAATCGGCTCCCTGGATTCATATTTGGGCTCACTATAGAAGCCCGAATTCGAACTTGGTGCATTTCAGGCAAATTTCTTAAAAAATCTTCTTCGCCAGATCGAGCAGGCAGAATCTTTTGATTTTTGGCATGCAACATTGTGGGGTGGATCTGATTCAAGTTTGTTCAAATCGGCCCCCTGGGTTTATATTTGGGCTCAGTATAGAAGCTCGAATTCCAACTTAGTGCATTTCAGGCAAATTTCTTCAAAAATCATCTTCTCCAGATCCAGCAGGCAGAATCTTTTGATATTTGGTATGCAACATTGTGGGGTGGATCTGATTCAAGTTTGTTCAAATCAGCCCCCTGGATTCATATTTGGGCTCACTATAGAAGCCCGAATTCGAACTTAGTGCATTTCAGGCAAGTTTCTTAAAAAATCTTCTTCTCCAGATCCAGCAGGCAGAATCTTTTGATATTTGGTATGCAACATTGTGGGGTGGATCTGATTCAAGTTTGTTCAAATCGGCCCCCTGGGTTTATATTTGGGCTCAGTATAGAAGCTTGAATTCAAACTTAGTGCATTTCAGGCAAATTTCTTAAAAAATCTTCATCTCCAGATCCAGCAGGCAGAATCTTTTGATATTTGGTATGCAACATTGTGGGGTGGATCTGATTCAAGTTTGTTCAAATCGGCCCCCTGGGTTTATATTTGGGCTCAGTATAGAAGCTCTAATTTGAACCTAGTGCATTTCAGGCAAATTTCTTAAAAAATCTTCTTTTCCAGATCCAGCAGGCAGAATCTTTTGATATTTGGTACGCAACATTGTGGGGTGGATCTGATTCAAGTTTGTTCAAATCAGCCCCCTGGATTCATATTTGGGCTCACTATAGAAGCTCGAATTCGAACTTAGTGCATTTCAGGCAAATTTCTTAAAAATCTTCTTCTCCAGATCCAGCAGGCAGAATCTTTTGATATTTGGTATGCAACATTGTGGGGTGGATCTGATTCAAGTTTGTTCAAACCGGCCCCCTGGGTTTATATTTGGGCTCAGTATAGAAGCTCAAATTCGAACTTGATGCATTTCAGGCAAATTTCTTAAAAATTCTTCCCCAGATCCAGCAGGTAGAATCTTTTGATATTTGGTATGGAACATTGTGGGGGTGGATCTGATTCAAGTTTGTTCAAATCGGCTCCCTAGATTCATATTTGGGCTCACTATAGAAGCTTGAATTCAAACTTAGTGCATTTCAGGCAAATTTCTTTGAAAATCTTCTTCTCAAGATCCAGCAGGCAGAATCTTTTAATATTGGGTATGCACCATGCTTAGGGGGGTGAGATTCAAGTTTGTTCAAACCAAGTCCCTGGGTTCATATTTGGGCTCACTGTGGAAGCCTGAATAAAAATTTAGTTCAAAATGAGGAATTGTCTTTAAAAATCTTCTTCAGATCCAGCAGTTGGAATGTTTTGATATTTGATATGCAGCATCCTTAAGGGGGTGAGATTCAAGTTTGTTCAAGCCATGTCCCTAGGTCCATATTTGGACTCACTGTGGGAGCTTGAATTGTAACTTAGTTCAAAATGAGGAATTTTCTTTAAAAATCTTCTTCTTCAGATCCAGCAGTCGCAATGTTTTGATATTTGTTGTGCAGCATCCTTAGGGGGGTGAGATTTAAGTTTGTTAAAGCCAAATCCCTGGGTTCATATATGGACTCCCTGTGGGAGCCCGAATTATAACTTAGTTCAATAAGAGGAATATTCTTTAAAAATCTTCTTTTTTTTTAGATCCACTGGTCAGAATCTTTGGATATTTGGTATAAGCTTTTCTTAGGAGGAGCAGATGCAACTTGTTGAAATCAATTCTCTGGGTTGATGTTTAGGCTACCATGTCAGGTGAGCGCCCTCAGGCCCCTTGGGGCCTCTTGTTTCCCCTTCTTCTAACGGTGGAGTTATGACCATCTTGAAATCAAAAGTATTAAGAAAAGTTGTTATGGGTCATATTAAATTGAAAAAAACAACAACTTGAATCTGATGCATCATTCATTTTGATATCTGTGTTCAAACATGGAAGTATGTTTTCAATATATGATTCTTATGCTAATTAAGAGATACACTCACCTGTTAACAAGTCACGCCTTGAGATGTTTCATTCAATAATAACTCTGTTTACTGAACCATAAATTTGTCAATAAAATTATAAGTTGATCTTCTAACACGGCACGTTTCTACGTTTTGAGGGTAGCCCATTTCACCATTTCCGAAAAAGTGTCAATCCAGACAAACTATTTTTTTTTTTAGGAAAAAATGGTCATGAGAAGACATTACATAACTGAACGAGTGTAACCTTGACTAAATTCAAATAAAACCATTTGCCACGTGTTAGAAAAGATTGGTAAACAGTCTAAACGCACGTGTGGAAAAGTTGTTTTGTTTTGTTTTTTACAACAGGAGTTAAAATATTTTAAGATAGGTGGCGTTATATAAATACACCAACAACAAAAAACAGTGTTTACAATGTGCCAGCGTATGACTGAATGAAAATGAGAAAAAAGCTCTTTTTCTAACCACCTGCTAGCAAAGCATTACATCGGTTTACTGCGATATTTATCACAGGTGTTCAACACGTGCAGAAATCGTGAAAAATAGTGTATCAGATGTTTTTTGTTTAGAAATTATGTATTGTTTTCCATATATATAAGAGAGAAAAGGTACGCAACTTCCTGGCTTGGAACATTTCGACCCGTCTTATTCAAACTCACAGAAAAAAACCCAAACTCATGAATTTGTAGTTGTGATATTGATGTCATCCAACAGCAGCCAAGACATTAAGCTTTTACGTTGGTATACAACTTGTCCAAAACAATTCTCTTTTAATGCTAAAACGGGTGAAATACATCTTGGGAACAACTCCCTTTTTTTCTTGATCAGATCAGTATTCTAAACATCACCACACTAATCATACAATACGGTATTGAAACTGCACTACCTCTTGGATATTATAAATTTACGATTTGTATTGCCTTCAACACAAATCGTAAATTCCTTCCCGCGTCACCATACTTGTACTATACCACATCGAATTTGACCTCGTCATCATCCCCTTGCTAGGTAAACCTGAACTCGTCATCCGAATGGTGGTGCAAAGTGAGCCCACAGGGGTTAATTAAGCTCGCAAGCTCGGGTAAGAGCTCGAGCTCTTGAGGTTTTATTTTTGGGACTCAGTGGACTCAGGTTTATTCACCGAGCCTGATATCGTTTGGTAAGGAAACACAAAATGCCAGAGCTGGTGAGACCTCACAGAACTGCCAGTTATCACAACGTTTATAGTCCGATCTTATGATCTCTGATCGATAAATTTTCCCTAACATTCCGTAACAATGGTCGATAATAGAAATTAGTATAGAAAATCGTGTGAATTGTTCTCTGAAAATTGCATTCGCTTGTGCAGTATTTTCTGATTTTTTTACAGATTGCGTTCAGGGTTCAGTTTAAAAAAAAACCTTGTCAAATGGTTCAAGGGAAGTAACTCTGCAACAACTCATCCACCAAATGGTTTGGTTCAAAGGAAAGTAACTGTGTCATCCGTAGGTAGAGGTTTATTATGAGGTCATCAGAGGTCATGATACAGGTTAAGTTCAAGGGAAGTAACCCCATTTATCCATAGGTAGAGGTTAGGGACCTGCGAACCTTCGATTATTCGATTCGATTTCGAATCCTTGCAGCTATTCGATTTGATTCAATGCTGGTGTCATGGGTTCGAAATTTTTGAATCTTGTCGGACTAGGTTGGGAAAACTTTTTTCACGCCACTGCCGATACGTGTGTCTCTGCTCCGATAATAGGCTTGCAATCACATTCGTTTATCAGTTAGTTAGGCGCGTGCATCGGAGTAGCACCCCCACCCACCCCCATCCGGTAACATTCCCGTTATAATATAACCTCGCAACTTGGTCTTAAATCGGCATGCTCGCATGATCGCATCGTATATGCATTATGCACACCACTGCGTGTTACGGGAGTTCGACGAAACCAGCATGTTTTACAGTAAAGTGCAGTATAATAGAATTACCCCCCTTACATTGCAATTTGCAATGAAGCGGTCACGTGTTTACGTAAAGACGCCGACACGGAATGTATATAAAACGGAGAGGTCAATGTGCATTTATATGCGTCGCGAATCACTCGTGATTAAAGATCAGGGGAAGTTGGTAACAGCAGTTATTGTCGATACATGTGATGACCCAATGAAGTTGAATGAACGTACCAGAACAAGCTAACTTATATGATATACCAGGCTGCAGAATTGCATTTCGTTTAGTTTGAATGGTTTAATTTAGCTTTCGATATTTTAATTCGCGCGTGACGTGTGTTTACAAAAGTTCAGTATGGCCAAGTATGTTTCTGTTTCCCGCCAGTTATCACCGCCGGTCTATTATCCAAAAATGCCAACGATCCTACGGCACCAGAAACAACAATTGTCAGCATATACACGACCACTATTCGATATTCGAGATTCGATTCGATTCGAAATCCTCATTCACATTCGATTCGAGATTCGATTCGAGATAAAATTTGATATTCGCAGGTCCCTAGTAGAGGTTTATTATGAGGTCATCAGGGGTCATGATACAGGTTAGGTTCAAGGGAAGTAACTTGGTAACAACTCATCCCAAAGTAGAGGTTTATTAGTACATCAGAGGTGATGATACAGGTTAGGTTCAAGGGAAGTAACTTCGTAACAACTCATCTGTCAAACGGTTATGTTCGAGGGAAGTAACTCTGTAACACCTCATCCATAGGTAGAGGTTTATTATGAGGTCCTCAGGAGTCATGATACAGGTTAGATTCATCAAATGCTTAGGTTTGAGGGAAGTAACTCTGTAACAACTCATTCATCCAAACAAAATTAAAATTCGATGCACCATACTAAAAAATGCTTGAAATCGTCTGTCGTCCGTGAACATGGTGTTTGCGTCTTCTCCCCCAAACCTCTGAACCAATTGAATTGATATTTGAGATAATAGTTTGTTATGACATCGCAATTTGATTTTGTTCAAATCAAGTTGCCTTGCCCATTGGTAGGGCCATATCCAAAAAGTGTGCTGAAATCTTAAAAAATCTTCTTCTTATGAACCAGCAGTAGCAGAGACTTGATATTTGGTGTGCAGCTTCCTTTTGAGGTGTAGACTCAGATTTGTTCAAGAGAAGTTTGTGGGGCTATATTTGGCGTCGTAATGGGAGGGTCAAGAATATTTGCCCCTCCCAAATTCTATATTTTTATACTGTACCAATGACCCAGGCATAGCTGGTGCTAACTCTTAAAATATAGGGCCAAACACAAATTTTGCCCCCCAATCCCCAAAATTTGCATCTAAAACCAAAGAAAACATGTCCTGAATGGCCCTCCACACTTCACCTCTACTGCGCATGCGCAGTGTCAAGGACGTTCCGAAATTGGCGCCATTAATCATTCTAAGTTTGGCCCTTCATCAGTTAACATCTGACTGATCTTTGTGCTTGTAAATCTCAGTTTAAATGATGCCAGACACATAAATATTAGTGAAATGGTGATTCCAAGGAGGATAGAGAAGGAGGAGAGGAAAAATGTGTGACAGAATATTATCAGGGCTGTAACTTAAAATTTTTTAATGAAATTATGTTAAGTTACCTATTTTCGAGGCAGCAGCCATTTTGTTGTCATTCTTGTTATTTAGTTACACTGATTTTTCAGTGTTTTCCTCTCTCCCTTTCCTTTAAGTCCCCTCTTGCTATTCTCCCATGCTTTTGGCATAGTTTCTGTAATTATTATTACTAAAATTTCTTGGGAGTTTTAGCTGAATAACAGAATGAATTCTGTTATTTTCCCCATGTTTACGTCTTCACCTACGGGTGGTTAGGCGTTGTGTTCTGCATCTACCATCTGATGTTCTGCAGTTTCTTCCCTGGAAGTCTCTGTTTTGCATCAGATAGTGTATTTTTGGTAACTGATTTCGGGCCTGGGTGCCTGGAGTCTTATTTTAGTGTTTTTACACTCATTGCTTACATTTACAACAGCCCTCTGTGTGAGAGGGGGATTTCTTGAAAATAATATCTTGATGTTAATTTATTCATAACTAGATACATTATTATTGTTCGTAAGTGTTGCATAAATTGTTTTAAATATTTTAAAAATTTTTGTCCACACTTAGGCTTGGGATCCATTGGGGCTCAACATTACTTTTCAGAAACTTGGGCTGTTCTGAAAAAAATATTTTTTCAAAATATTTTGATTTCAGTTATTTTTTCTATGTTAATGGATCATTTTATTATTATGTATTTTGATTGTCAGGGGTTGGTGCGAGTACCAGGACTTTGTTTTCTTTTCACATTGAAAGGATTTTGATCAATTGCAATAAGAGGAAGTCTTCCTCTGACTTTTATAATCATTCTATATGTGGTCAGTGTACTCGCTTTAACTCCTGTTCTGTATCTGATGATTTCGATGACAACATGGGAAGCGTATGTCACGGTATGTTAGTGGGGAATTGCGACATTCCGGTCCTTTCCCCGCAGGGTCACTCTACTTTATCAATTTCTATTTCAGACGATCAAGATTAGGGTGATGTATCTGTGATGTCTTCCAATAGTGTGCCTCCGTCGTCACAATTAATGAAGGGCTAGCGGAAAAGTGCTCATGTAAATACGCCAATTGCCTAAGAGGACCCTAGTAGGTTCGACGGCCTTTGACGTCCGCTAGCTCGCCCGGTGTAGCATCCATTCATCGAATGGTTCAGCAGCCGGGTTCGTCCGTTGCGGTCTAGAAGGAATTTTGGGGTGATGCGAGCACTATAAATCAACCAAATGCACACCCAGTGACGGCGGATTAGAGGGAGAACGGAGGAAGCCTTTTAGTCCGGTTCATAGCTCGTTCTGGTCCATCCGGACGGCGAGCGAGAGAGGCCCCTCTCTCGAACAACAACATCTGGCCCCAGATGTTGTGGTACAAAATGTTTCGCATTCGGAGCATACGTCCATCGCTCGGGATGCTCCGACATATAGTCAGTCCGGAGAGACTGTCAATAAGGCTTCCTCATTCTCATGGTAGCGCACACGACCGCTCTTGGCTACGTGACCTTGGATATCCAGTCAGCTTCGCCAGTCAGAGAATCATCGGCGACCAGGTCACACCATCCGGTAGCCAGGGACACGAGGCCTGCAGACTCCGGACGTTCGCATAGGAAAGTGTGCGGGAGTCAACGTACACGGAGCTTCCGACGGCAATGCATCGTAAGACCGCTTCTGCACAGGCCTCGGGGACGGACGTGCTATCCTAAATAGCACAGCTTATCGCAGCATCCCAGCAACAACTGAATCTGTCGCATATGTTTTATCCGACGATACTGGGTCGGGACGCTCCGCGGAAGCGGGTACGGACGTCCGAAAATTTCATCCGGTCCGACGGGATACCGAAAGGGATTCGGAGGATTTCGAGCTTTCCCTTTCGGAACAACATATGCTGTTGTGTATGTCATCTGACTTGATCTTCTACAGGTTCTTTCGTCGGACCAGAATGCTGCGATGCCGGATAAGAAACTGATAGCGTCGGTGGACTTAGAAATTTTTGGTTCGGTTCAGGGATTTCGTCCCTCAGTTCCGACATAGTCCAATAATGTCACACAAACTTTTGAAATTATTGAACGACGCTATATATTTATTATTATATGCTTGCTATTACCAAGCATTTCTGGTTTCTTGTTCGCAAAGTTACGGAGATGTCTTTCAAAAGTGTGCCTCTGTCGTCATAGTTAATGAAGAGCTAGCGGCAATAAGTGCTCATGGAATATGTCTATCGCCTAAGAAGTCCCTTGTAGGATCGACGGAGTGACATTCGCTAGCTCACCCGGTGTAGCGTACATTCATCGACCGGTGTAGCGTACATTCATCGAATGGTTCGGCTGCTGGGTTCGTCCGTTGCGGTCTAGGAAGGAGATTTGGGTGATGCGAGCACTATAATTACTTTAGTACTCACCCAGTGACGGCGGATTGAGGACAGATCGGAGGAAGCCTGTTAGTCCGGTTCCTGGCTTGTCCAGGTCCGTCCGGGCTGTGAGCGAGAGAGGTCCCTCTCTCGTCCAACAACATAGGGGACCGCATGTTGTGGTTCAGATATTTTACATTCGGAGCATATGTCCGTCGCTCGGGACGCTCCGTTATATTGACGGAGAGACTGTCGATAATGCTTCCTCATCCTCACAGCATGCACACGACCGCACATTGGCTACGTGACCTCGAGTATCCGATCAGTTTCGTCATTCAGTGATTCCACGGCGAACAGGTCATGCCATCCGGTAGCCAAGGGACACGAGGCCTATACACTCCGTTCGCTCGCATATTTGTAGTATGCACGGGGTAACGATCACGGAGCTTCCAGCAGCAATGCATCGTAGGACCGCTTCTCCACAGGCCTCAGTGACGGACGTGCTATCCGAGTTAGCACAGTTTTTTCGCAGCATCCCAGCAATCGACAGTTTCTTGGTCGATTCAGGAATTATCTGACGGCGCTGGGTCGGTGCGGTCCGCGGTTGCATCAGGTACGGACGACCGAACGCTTTATAGGGTCCAACAGGATGGCGAAAGGGATTCGAAAGATTTCAAGTTTTCCCTTTCGTAGTATCGGAAGCTGCCATAATATCTTCCGGCATTATATTCCAGTGATTGTTATTTCGGACTACATTGCTGCGATGTTGGATAAGAGACTTATAGCATCATTGGACACGGAATTTTGGATCGGTTCAGGGACATTGTCCCTGATTTACCGACACAGTCCAATAATGTCATTAGAACATGTGTATTATTTATTGATGCTATATATATATATAAGCCTGCTACCAAGCATGATAATTTAGTTTCTTGTCCGCAATGCTCATTTCTGCCTTTTTTCATTTATACGAATAATTTATTTTGGCAGAACAGGGCATACCGAGAGTTCATATGTGTCTAGACGGCGTGGTTAAAGACTGGAAGTATTCTTTTTCGCCGTCTATGTCTTTTCCAACCACAATGTTGGAAATGACAATGATGTCTAATAGACTTAACTTAGACGCTTTATCATACGTAATCCGCCTTACGGAGGCGTTATCATTACGTCTTCAAGAGAAAGAATTCCGGGATATTATCCTCAATGTGATTTCTTTTGACGGCAGTAGTTTGTTCACGTATAACTCCGCCCTTCAGTGGCTACTTGGAGTTGGTTAGACGTGACGCAGCCCTAGCTACATCCACGCGCGTTGATAGTAAGGTGAAGAACTCTCTCAGAGTCGCTTCGTTCTCAGAGAAGCTTCTCTTCGACAGCAACTTTTCAGCAATCCATGAATTGCTCGATTTACACGTTCTCTTGTCTATCTAGTGTAGCAAGAGATTCAGACTGGGGCAAACATTCGGTGGTTGACTCAGAGAGTGCCACTGCAGTTGCCGGATCCGAGTTTTATAATTATGACGGTTACCAGTCAAACAGGTTGGGATATAATATTGATCCCAACGGATTCGAAGTGCCAGGTTCTTTGGGTTCCGCAGTCTCTAAGCAAGCACTTATCTTCCACGGAATAATGGTTTTTTTTTTAGGCTTGCTTTATGTCATTGGATGAACATTATTCAGAAACGCATGTCCAAATCCTGTCCGTTAATTCGACAGTAGTGGCGTATCTCCGGAACCAGGGAGGCACTCATTCGTTTCCGTTATTCAATTTAATGGAAAGAATCCTTCTGTTTGTTATAGTACACCAAGTTCTGCTTTGGTCCGTCATATTCCAGGTCGTCTGATTGTATTACCGGACTCCCGTTCACTTATGGGTCGCTTGTTGCCGTCAGAATGGACTCTCAACAAACAAGTATTCAATCAGATTTGCTATCATTGAGAGCGCCCAATGATAATTTATTTACGACACAACTTGCTTGTCAATTGCAGACGTATGTGTTTGCTTGTCCGGATCTCTGAGCTTATGTTGTTAACGCTCTGTTGATCTAATAGGATGGAATGATAGGATATGCGTATCCTCCTGCGCTGTTGTTTCAGCAAGTATTGCTATGATAAACAACCACAATACATTTCTGTTGATAGCATCTCTGTCTTGACAGAGACCGTGGGTAAATTTACTCTGATGTCTACTGTGGGACTTAACGCGAAATCTTCCTCCATGAGAGGATCTTTTTTCGCTGGGTAAAATCGTGTCATCTTATCACAACCCGCAAGGTCTCAACCTTCACGTATTCTGTTGTGTGGTCCTTATTGCATTGTAAGCATTGTACTGGACGAGCTTTGGACGCGATTTCTTGCTATAGGAGAACCTCTTCTTCGCTATACTATGCGGCTAAAGTGGAGGCTCTTCCGTCGTTGGTGTAGGGATCACTATGTTGATATTGTTGATCCCTCCATACTAGTCATTGCAACTTTTTAGTATACTTGTTTGACAAGATCTACTGCAGCCTGTTATTATTAAGGTTATAGGTTTATGTTACCTCATACTATGCACTCTATGATAGTTTACAATTGAGTCTTATGTCTCTTTATCTAAGTCAGTTAGTAACTTTTCGATAAATAGACTTAGAATCATTAGATTAAATTCCTATATGGAATTTAACTTCGGTTCTTATTTAGCTAAGTATTCATTTGAGCCTCTGGAAACAGTAGTTTTCAAATTCTGACCTTTTAGACAGTAATTCTGTTGGCTTCTCTTTTACTGAAGAGTCAGTGAGTTTCATGCACTATCGGTGGATGATTTTCACTTTCGTAGTTTCGGAATCACTACTTCCTTTACTATTTAGGTTGGATTTTTGCATAATAGTCAGGCTCCTAATTAATATCCGGAACCTATTGTTATTAAGGTCCTTCCGTCTTCGTACGGGCATAGGTCTTTACTCTGTCCGGTTAGAGTTTATGTATTTATAAACAGATATCTGTTTATTACTATGGGCGTAAGCTTCTTCTGTCTTTGATGCCTAATAGAAGGACGTTACGCTCCATTCTATTGCTAATGGATTCAATTAACTATCGATACTGCTTATGGTATATCATTGTCTTAGCAGTTGTGTTTGCGATTTCGGCTCATGAAGTAAGAGTTCTTCTACATCTTGGGCTTACATTAATAGTGTCGCTATTATAGATTTTTGAAGGCTGCTCATTGCGCTCAGCCATCCACATTCATGAATTTTTATCTCAGAAATATTGAGTCCATTTCTGGAGGCCTCTATTGTTAGGTCTATTATCTACTGCTCAGAATGTCATTCACTTAACAGTTGCTACTATAGCTAGGTAGGCTGTCTGTTTCGGCAGTGACTCCGTTCTGCTGCCCTCTTCGCTCTGGGCTATTTGACCCAGGGCAAGAAAAAGGGGGGGGGGGGGGGGGGGGAGGGTGTTCCCTTGGGTCACCTGTTTTACTATGAAAACAAGGGGATACCTCCTCCGGAGTTAGTAATTCTGAGCTGTTATTGGGATGGTTGTTTAGTGAGAAGTTTATGTTTTAAAAATTCATTCAGGTCTTAGTTTTTAAAGTATAGCTTTTGAATATAGCACGTGTCAACGGACATTATTATACAATCCTCAGACACTTTTAAGGAGTATAAAGAGTCTCTATTCTCTAGACTTACTTTATTTATTGGCTTGCTTTAAAAATTATTAGTATAAGGATTATACTACATATTAATAGAGTACATGGATGTATGATGCTCAATTTTGGAAGGTGTTGTATCTTTCTAATTTATCATAAATAAGAAAGATACATGTAAGGCCTAATACTTCTTTTTCCCTAGAGGGGATGACTCTATTTTATATAATTGAGCATATTCCATCTTGCTCTATGTCCTTGGCCCTCCTGCCTTTTTACTATTCAGCTATGTCTGGGTCATTGGTACAGTATAAAAATGTTAAAAAATTTATAGTAATTTATATATTTTTTATACTTACCAATGACCCAGACGGGGATGGCCCTCCCAGGAGTTGGGAACTCTTACCTCCCCGCTGAGTACATAGCGCTTACCAGGCACTGGTTATTAGAATGATTAATGGCGCCAATTTCGGAACGTCCTTCACACTGCGCATGCGCAGTAGACGTGAAGTGTGGAGGGCCATTCAGGACATAGCTATGTCTGGGTCATTGGTAAGTATAAAAAATATATAAATTACTATAAATTTTTTAACTTTCCAAACCGAGAGGCAAATTTGGGCCAAATTTGATATGAGGGCTTATTGGGTCATAAGTACTTAATTTATGCAAAAAATTGTTTTCCCGTCGCCCCATGGGAACCGCAGGAGCTAAAAATAGAAAAAAATTAAAACTCCCATATCTCCAAAACTACACAGCACTGAGAATTCTTATTTGTTGTGAAACTTCCTTAGGACCAACAGAATGGAATGGTCAAAGAAAATTGCCATCGGTTTTACCATGGGGTACTTTTTGGGGACTTTGAAAAAGTCCTGAGTCAGCATTTTTTAACACTGTGGGTAATGGTGAAAAACATATAAGAATATTTTCTCTCAAACCACTGCTCCAAAAGCTTTCAGATTTCACATATAACATCTTTGGAAGATTGTTTCACATGTTTATTGAAATCAGTTCCCTGTGTCCATATTTGGGCTCTCTATGGGAGCCCAAATGTTTAAATTAGTGCAGTCTGAGGAGTATTTTTTAAAAATCTTCTTCTTCAGATCTACCAATAAGAATGTTTTGATATTTGGTATGCAGCATCCTTAGGGGGGTGAGATTCAAGTTTGTTCAAGCCAAGTCCCTGGGTTCATATTTAGGCTGAAAATTTGGGGTCCTGTTGCGGACTTAGAAATTTTGGACCAAAATCCGGAAAATTTTTTTTTGTTTTTTCATATGTTTCAGCCAATTTTAAGACAAAAAAAAATTTGTTTTACACTGAAAATTTGGGGTTCGGGTTTAAGTGAAGTGACTCTATCATCCATAGGTTCGAGAGAAAAGTAGCTCTGTAACACCAAGGTTTACTATGAATTCGTCAGGGTAGGTTCGAGGGAAGTAATAACTCATCCCAGGTTTATTATGAGGTCATCAGGGGTCACGATACGGGTTAGGTTCAAGGACAAAGTAACAGGTTCGAGGGAAGTAACTCTGTGACAACTCAAGCATTCAAATGGTTAGGTTCGAGGGAAGTAACTCTGTATAACAACTCATCCGATGTTTATTATGAGGTCATCAGGGGTCACGATACGGGTTAGGTTCAAGGAAAATGTAACTCTGGGCAAAACAAATAAATAATATAAAGTATAATTCGTTGTATTTTTTGTTCCTTTTTCTTTAAAAAAAAAATTAAAAAAAATTATATATATTAAAGAAATTAATAATAGAAAAAAATTAATAATGTAATTAATAATGCATCAATTTAAAAAAAAAAAAAATCAATTTTTTAACTGATAATAGTGTTGTTGTTATGACTGATAGGTTAGGATTTTTATTACGAGTACATCAAGGTGGACAGCTCTATTCCATTCCCTCACTCAAGTCCCTTTGCGTGAAGACTTCTTTTTTTAATTCAATTCAGGAGGTGTTAACCTCATCTGACGAACAATGTCTATGGAGAGTTTTTATCTTAGCTCGCCACAGTGTCATCACCTCTTAGCACGGATTTTCCCTCATGGACAATCCTGGAGGCACTCTGGCAACATTTTTTTTTATTCCAAACATGTTTTTAGGATATCTTGTTTCTACTTCTCTGCTTTTTTTTTGAAAAGCTAAGAAGAAAAAAAAACAACAAAAAATTATAAATTAAATAATAATCATCATCAGATTTGGAAACGGTTTTTAACTTCACGAAATATATATTTCTCTTGCTGTTTGCTTAATTTTTTATCCAAAAATAATGACTAAGAGTTTGTTGAACCTAGAAACGTCTTTTAGATTTTCTCCTTGATAAGAAAGAAGATCCTCTTAATCCACTCGTCGATACCTTCAATTTGATAGGTCACATGACCACCTTCTCGAACTTTCGATTTTCTGATGGGTGTGACCCCCACCCCCATGGCGAGGGTTGAAAATGTCATTTTTGTAATGTATTCATCAAGCCCTTCATATTAGTACCTCACATGCCTGGATTTGTAAAAATGAAGACGTTTTTCGACTCTGGTCGTGACCCCCACCCCCACGATGAGGGTTAAAAATATGATCTTCTTAATCCACTCGTCGATACCTTCAGTTTGATAGGTCACATGACAACCTTCTCGAAACTTTTGATTTTCTGATGGGCGTGACCCCCACCCCCACGTAAAATGAAAAATGTCATTTTTGTAATGTATTCATCGAGCCCTTCATATTAGTATCTCACATGCCTGGATTTGTAAAAAGAAAGACGTTTTTTGGTTCTGGTCGTGACCCCCACCCCACGACGAGAGTTAAAAATACGATCTTCTTAATCCACTCGTAGATACCTTCAATTTGATAGGTCACATGACCACCTTCTCGAAACTTTTGATTTCCTGATGGGCGTGACCCCCCACCCCCACGTAAAATGAAAAATGTCATTTTTGTAATGTATTCATCGAGCCCTTCATATTAGTACCTCACATGCCTGGATTTGTAAAAAGAAAGACGTTTTTCGGCTCTGGTCGTGACCCCCACCCCACGATGAGGGTTAAAAATATGATCTTCTTAATCCACTCGTCGATATCTTCAATTTGATAGGTCACATGACCACCTTCTCGAAACTTTCGATTTTCTGATGGGCGTGACCCCCACCTCCATGACGAGGGCTAAAAATGTTATTTTTCGTAATCTCCTTGAATAATCCAGTGATAAGAATAGAATAGGACTTTTTTGTAATAAGGGGAGATAACTTTGTATGATTAAGTTCAGGTTATGAGAATCAAGCAATCTGATTGGTTAATTAGCATCAGGAACGTGAAGTGATTGGTTGATTACTTATTTCAAGCTGTTCGAGCTTTTAGTTTTGTAGTACATTGTTCTAACCATTTACATCTGCGTTATTAAACGACCTGGTGACGAGTGCCCACGACGCCTCACAATTTTTCATTTGTATTTTTTGTTCCTGTCCCAGAAGTCTTCACCGTTCGTCACCGACCGATCGTGCTGTCTAGGACCTGATGACCAACGTCAAAAATTTCATTGATTCTTTTTTTTTAACATCTTAATTTTTTATATTTTCTGTCCCAGAAACCCCAACGCATTCATCGACGATCTATCGCACCGTCTAAGATACGACCATGAACGTTGAGAAAGAATCCAAGGGTTGATTTCTTCTTGGAATCCCCAATCGTTCGTCAACGACTGGATTGCACCGCCGTCCAGAACGCGATGACGAATGTCGGGAGAATTTTGTTGATTCTTTTTTTTCGACATCTTAATTGTTTATATTTTGCTGTCCTGGAATCCCCAACGCGTTCGTCAACGACCATTTGCACCGTCTAGAATGCGATGATGAACGTTGGGAAAATTCGAGGGTCGATTTCTTCTGCGCATCCTGAGTTGGAATCCCCAATCGTTCGTCAACGACTGGATTGCACCCGCCACCGTCTAGAACACGATGACGAACGTCGGGAGAATTTTGTCGATTCTTTTTTTCCGACATCTTAATTTTTAGCTCAACTTTGGCGAAGCCAAATTTGAGCTTTTGTCATGGCCCGTCGTCCGTCGTCCGTCTGTCCGTACGTCAACAATTGGATACGGCTCGGGCTAGAGGCTGTATTTATGAACCGATCTTTACGAAACTTCTTGGGTACCTTTGTTATGACCGTGGGACGAGAATGAGTGTTTTTGGGTGTGGTCCGAAATTCAAGATGGCTGCCAGCTGCCATTTTGTACGGACGATGCAGAAATCTGTTTTTTGTACAGAACTTCCATATGAAAGCTCTGATTTGAATAATTTTTTGTATGAATGTTTAGTACCATTGGATACATCACATATAATACAGGTTTTTTTCTTGTGCGTAAATTGTGCGTGTTTTTGGGTGTGGTCCGAAATTTAAGATGGCTGCCAGCCGCCATTTTGTTCCGACGATGCAGAAATCTGTTTTTTTGTACAGAACTTCCATATGAAAGCTCTGATTTGAATAATTTTTTGTATGAATGTTTAGTACCATGGGATACATCACATATAATACGGGTTTTTTTCTCGTGCGTAAATTATGCAAATTAGACTAACTTTGATGTTTTTTGGTGTTACTTTCAGCACTGTAAGTGCAAATGCCAATACGGCTTGGGCTAGAGGCCGTATTTATGAACCGATCTTTACGAAACTCCTTGGGTACCTTTGTTATCACTGTGGGACGAGAACGAGTGTTTTTGGGTCTGGTCCGAAATTCAAGATGGCCGATGTCAGCCATTTTATACAAAATTTGGTGCAATCAGATTTTTGCACAGAACTTCCATATGAAAGCGCTGATTTAAATAATTTTTTGTGTGATTGTTTAGTAGCATGGGATACATCATATATAATACAGGTTTTTTTCTCGTGCAGAAATTATGCAAATTAGATGAACTTTGATTTTTTCAGTGCTACTTACACACGGAAGTACACAAGTCAATACGGCTCGGGCTAGAGTCTGTATTTATGAACCGATCTTCACGAAACATCTTGGGTACCTTTGTTATCACCTTGGGACGAGAACGACTGTTTCTGGGTGCGGTCCAAAATTCAAGATGGCTGCCAGTGGCCATTTTGTACCGAAATTAGGTCTAATCAGTTTTTTGTACACAACTTCTATACGGCTCAGGCTAGAGGCTGTATTTATGAATCGATCTTTACGAAACTTCTTGGGTACCTTTGTTATCACTGTGGGATGAGAACGAGTGTTTTTGGGTGTGGTCCGAAATTCAAGATGGCCACCAGCAGCCATTTTGTACGAAAATTAGTGCAATCAGTCTTTTGTACAGAACTTCTGTATGAAAGTTCTGATTTGAATCAATTTTTGTATGAATGTTTAGTAACATGGAATACATCACATATAGTGCGGGTTTTTTTCTCGCGCAGAAATTATGCAAATTAGACTAACTTTGATGTTTTTTGGTGTTACTTTCAGCACTGTAAGTGCAAATGCCAATACGGCTCGGGCTAGAGGCCGTATTTATGAACCGATCTTTACGAAACTCCTTGGGTACCTTTGTTATCACCGTGGGATGAGAACAAGTGTTTTGGGGTCCAGTCCGAAATTCAAGATGGCCGATGGCAGCCATTTTGTCAAAATTTGGTGCAATCAGATTTTTTCACAGAACTTCCAAATGAAAGCGCTGATTTGAATAATTTTTTGTGTGAATGTTTAGTACCATGGGATACATCATATATAATACGGGTTTTTTTCTTGTGCAGAAATTATGCAAATTAGATGAACTTTGATTTTTTCAGTGCTACTTACACACAGTAAGTACACATGTCAATACGGCTCAGGCTAGAGTCTGTATTTATGAACCGATCTTCACAAAACTTCTTGGGTACCTTTGTTATCACCTTGGGACGAGAACGAGTGTTTCTGGGTGCGGTCCAAAATTCAAGATGGCTGCCAGTGGCCATTTTGTACCGAAATTAGGTCCAATCAGTTTTTTGTCACAACTTCTACACAGCTCATATTTGTGAACTGATCTTCACGAAACTTCTTGGGTACCTTTGTTTTCACCTTGGGACAGGAATGAGTGTGTTTTGGGGTGCCTTTGTTATCACTGTGCTATGAGAACAAATATTTTGGGGTTCAGTCAGACCCACTCTGGGACTCATTAAGATTTTTTTCTAGTTTAGCATCTGACTGACTGACTGTCACCCACCTTTACAATACTTTACCAATACATTTGTAACAGGCAACGGTCAGTATTTATGTACAGACCGTTACAATACTTTATATGTACCTTTGTTATCAGGTCATTACCTAGATGTTTGTCATTGCTGTGTCACATACTATACATGTACATGTCTTTGTCTTGACAAGTTGAGCTACAGTGTCATTGACACTTTCATTTAATTCTATTTTGTTGCGTTCCAGTCGGAGCTTAAAGTGTCGAAACGAAAATAGGTGACTTACGCGACTCAACAAAACAACCCAGTTTTGAAAGTAGGTTACGTCGCTTAGGATGCCGAAAATGTATACACAACGGACGTATTTTATAACACATTATTTTCATTTCGATTTGCTGACGACTGTTAACTGTTGGGCTGTCTATTCCTAGAAAAACACGAATGGAATTGAAACACATGAAAAAAAGCTTTAGTGATGTCAAGAAAAGCTTTGTACAGGACACAAGTCAGTGTGCATGTGGACGATCTTGAAAAAGGGTCCTCCTAAACATCGGAATGACATGAAATGACGTGGAATGACACCGGAATGCCACAAAAATGATGCGGAATGACATTTTTTTTTTACAAAATACTCGACCCCAGAATGTAGTTCCCCACTTGCCAATAAAGTCTCCCTACATGACTCTGCAGTCTCCCTATTTTTTCTGGAGGGAGACTTGAAGTCTCCCTAAAATTCCCCCCTAGGCTGGTCCCTGGTATGTGCACGTGTACATGTACGTGTATGTGTACAGAAGTGGGTTCGATCCCCAATTTACACCTACTTATATGAAGATTTGGTGGTGGTACAGTGACATATTTTAGTTTTTAGGTAATTATTTTTATCTTATAGTATGGCAAATAAAGGAAACCTTTCCTTTATTTACTTGGTCGTTGTAATGAGTTTACTTGATGTGCTACCACTAATTCTACTCCATGTATCAGATTTGATAATCTGAATGACGGGCGTCATGGTTTGTGTTAGACGAGTGGACTCTATTGGTCCTATCGCGGCGAGGGGACATGGCTGGCAACCCTTGCAATTGGCATTGGCATTCGGCAGTGCCGAGGCAAAAGCCAAGGTGATTTTGTTTTGCGTTGGCAGAAATAATGCAAAACAAAAACAAAAAAAACATTCTCACGAAATTGGAGTGTATAATGGATCTGGGACAACTCGTCCCAGGGACAAAAAAATATTTCTTCAAAAATCAGAAAAAAATTGGGACAACCCGCCCCCAAAATAGGCCTGGGGCGGGTTGTCCCGATTTTTTTCAAATTTTTGAAGAAATATTTTTGGGGGATAGTAATATATAAAAAAAAGATATTTACTCACTTTTTTATCGAAAATTATCCACAATCCACATTGATCCTGTTAACACATCCCAGAAAGACTGAATTAAACTAATAATAGTTTTAAACTGAATTGGTAGCATGTAGAGACCAGTCAAAAGTGGCCTGTTGTTTTAGTCATGTTGTTTCAGTGGGGTACCCTCCAAGAGGAATGATATTTGTTTGATGCGCAAAAAATCAAATGACAAGACATGTTGTTTTTGCATGATATGGATTCATCACAGCGTTGCTCTCTTTTACTCTCTCTAAGACTAAGACAATAAATGTGTTGTTTTAGCTGTTAACAATCTTTGAGTTACTTTTCTTTTAATTATACACGTTGGCAGTAGTGAAGACTTTTGACTTTCTTCATTATGCTAATTAAATTCAACAGAGTAACAAAACTTATTAAGCAAAGGGGTATACATCAACGGCAAAAAATACGAAACAGAGGAATATCGTGTACTTTTGCAACTCGTTCAGTATCACAAGTGTCAGAAATTTGGGCACTTGTCACACAAATGCAATGGGGAACAACAATGTATGAAATGCGTCGACAAACACATCGCGAAGGCGTGCAATGCCACAACTCTGGAAAGCCCCAATTGCGGGGCAACACCCCAGCAACTATTGGGAGTGTAGCCACTTCTTAAAAATTAAAATAAACATCCGGCTTAAAGCTCTAAATGTAAGTAGTGCAGGACGTGAAATAAGAGGCGAACGCTCGTACCGTTTGCCTATCGGTTACGCAGATTTGTTTTCAGGCGAAGATTGCACCGATGGCCGACAAAGTTACTGGATGAGAAAAGTTTTCAATGTGTTTCCTCCCACTGATTTAAAAGAAGCACTGCAGTGAACAAAACGAGAACAAAATGCTCATGGTTATCATACAGCGTGTTTCAATCATTACTGTACTTGTGGGGGGTATAAATCTATAGTATTATCGGTACTGAAGATCTGCAGTACCAACTCGTGGTACCCTCTGGCTCTCGAAACAATTAATTTGTTTCGATTCTGAGAAAGACGATTGTTACAGCTAAAGGGAGCTAACTGCTTTGGTAATACATTTACCGCATGTGAGGTATTAACTCTCGCACTGCGCAAAGCTGAAAATAAGTCTTTGATACAATAAAAAGGAGACATATTAAAAATCAAATGAGCTGTTGTTAATTATATGAATTCCGCCCCTTTTTATCCTACAATCTACAATTACTCAGCCTAGACACAAAAACTAGGAATATCTTCACATAATTTATTAAGGCAATAGTTATTTGATACACATGTACGACAGACATATACATATGTATATGTCTGTCGACTTCCTCTCGCACATCACAACACTTACATATAAACATATAATACAAACAAACATCGCATAACATGCAAATATTAACATCTGAACACATGCACATGCATATCAATGCAGACCTATCCGATTCAAGGTGAGTTGCAAGAACTGGGGCAATGCATATCTTGAAACTCTCCCTGTAAGTCCTTATCAGCCTACCAATATCCGTTTTCAAGGTGAGTTGCAAGATACACAGCCACAGATCTTGAAACTCTCATTGTAAGCTGCCCAGTCTCTTAAACTAAATAGATCCGCACAGAAATAAATCAACTCGGGTAACATTGGCGATAAGCGGGTGGGTGGGTGGGAGATTCCAACACAGCTGTCTCAATTCAAATTTCGTCAACTGACGGTTGCTAATAAACAAAGTGACGTTTACGAGAAGAGCCAATGAGATCGGATTAAAACTACGGAAGTCAAGAAGAGACAGAGGAATAACCATAAGCAGTTGGTGATGTATGGATGGGCGTTGTGTCCTCAGCAGAGCAATTATTTAATTTGTATACAAATGAACACAATCCATGATAAAAGTTTTCGAACACATTATGGAAACGTCTTTTATTCACCAATGCTGACTTCTTATTTATGTGCTTATTCCATTTGAATGAACAGCCAGCATGGTTGTGAACATGGGATTTCCAAATGATTTTGAACATTGTGGCACAAATAAACTTTTAGTTTGGAACTTTGGATTACATTCTCCGGATTCCAAAATGTAGGGGAAGGTAGATACGATTTACAATTATTTCTTTTCCAATGTTAATCAGAGACTGCCAATGCAACTCCCATGCCCTAAAGTTCAATGTATTCTGTAATACAGACGTCCATCAACGGTATTTGACCCCATCCCCACACAATTCCCCAATTCCCGCTCCCAGTTCGAGACAAATGTGTTTGGGTTTCTGAAATAATAAGCCACACAGCAAAATAAACAATTAAAATTCTTTAATTTTCATTAGACTTAAAAATCATATAAAGCAAAGAACAACAAATGTTAATGCATGCATACGTGAATGTGCATGTGTATGTGGGGGTGGGGGCGTGTGTATGTACCTGTTTTGTACTTCGCCCGCCTTGGGTCCCTTGTGTCTAAACGCCAAACTAATTTGGGAGGAACTGTAGTTGGGTATGTCAGAAGCTTTGTCAGTATTAATACTTTTAATGCAATGGTTAACCAATAGGTTTATGGAAAAAATCTAGGTAACCGATCAATAGGTTAACCATTGTCAAATGAGGCAACCTGCTGGAAGGTTTATCAAAATCTTGTTATTTCGAGGCCTGTAGTGCAGAGAACTTGTCCTCACCTTATTCCACGTGCACCCTAATGACTGGCTCTATTTTGTCCATTGGCATTTTGTCTACGCACCTCCAGTATCATAGTCAAATAGCTGATAACTGCGGCACGTGAAAAACTTAGGGTGGGTTGTCCCGGAGCAGGTTGTCCCAGTTGGTTTGGGGTGGGTTGTCCCTGGGGCGGGTTGTCCCATTCCCTTAAAACGGGATACGATCCGAATCAGAATTAAAGGGTGGGAACGAATGCAGGAGTGTTAAAGGTGTGTATGTAAGGGTGGGGTTAGGGTTGGTATCACCGATATCCAATTTTGGAAGTGGGGTGGGCTGCACAAATTAGAGGGTAGGATTGAATCTGGGAATGAAAGGGGGGGGGGGGGGTGGGGGGGGTACACAAGTCAAAGTGGAACTGATAACAAACTTTGTTATTAGTTCCACTTTGACTTGTGTACCGCCTCCCCCCCCCCCCCCCCCCCCCCATGTTATATTATTTATTAACAAAACAGATACCGATTTTTTTAATGATAAAATTTTATTATTTTTTGTTTTAATCCATTCATGACATAACAATAATAATATTATATATGATCAATAAGGAATACAATGCATTAACATCATGCGTGTCACATTTACTCAAGAATAGTGTCAAATTAGGACCACTCAAACTTTGAAAGAATCCGGTGACGGATTTTATACGCATTTTCAGACTGAAAGTGATGGAGTTGCCCCCCCCCCCCCCCCCCCCCCCCCCCCCTCCACATCCCCCCCAGCACTGATCTCGGAATGGAAAAATGTTCACATCTGACGTGACTATTTTACCATGCAATATTTTTGTTACTGAGAACCTGGACGACAGTGGTTATAACTTGGTCAAAACCGTGTCGGAGGATGAATCTTCCCAGGGACGCCCGTCCCGATACACGTGGTGTTAATCTTGAAGTGGAAGTAAACAAGGCCACCTGACATGCATTTTGGGTTTGATAACCTCGACCAAATTATTGAAATTATGGAAACGAAAGTGACAAAATTAATCAAAATTTGGATCTTTGTTGAGATAGACTGACAGGGTTTGAGGTGACTGGTTTTAAACCCACTTTGCCTCCGAAATGTTATTCCTTTTTTTCGCGATAGTGATATGTTCAAACAACGACGAACAATGCAAAACTTACCACATGACGTACAATTTTATTCAGGAACAACAGACTTCAAATCGACACACTCACACAAAAGCTGCTCTCATCATAAGGCCTCTAAGGCTCTCGTAAGTCTTGTTTTTTAGCTCTTGTTTTTTTAGCCGACGGAGGACGGACGGTGAGTGATCACTATAGCTCAGGTGAGCTATAGTGATCACTCACCGTCCGTCCTCCGTTCTCCGTCGTCTGGCGTCCGGCGTCGTCCGTGAACATGGTGTTTGCGTCTTCTCCTCCCAAACCGCTGAACCAATTTAATTGATATTTGAGATAATAGTTTGTTATGACATCGCAATTTGATTTTGTTCAAATCTATTTGCCTCGCCCGTGTGTAGGGCCACACCCAAAAAGTGTGCTGAAATCTTAAAAAATCTTCTTCTCATGAACCAGCAGTAGCAGAGACTTGATATTTGGTGTGCAGCTTCCTTTTGAGGTGTAGACTCAGATTTGTTCAAGAGAAGTTTGTGGGGCTATACTTGGCATCGTAATGGGAGGGTCAAGAATATTTGCCCCTCCCAAAATTTCTATTTTCCAAATCGAGAGGCAAATTTTGACCAAATTTGATATGAGGGCTTATTGGGTCATAAGTACTTAATTTATGCCAAAAATGTTTTTCCCGTCGCCCCATGGGGACCGCAGGAGCTAAAAATAGAAAAAAATTAAAACGTCCATATCTCCAAAACTACACGGCACTGAGAATTCTTATTTGTTGTGAAGCTTCCTTAGGACCAACAGAATGGAATGGTAAAAAAAAAATTGCCATCGGTTTTATCATGGGGTACTTTTTGGGGACTTTGAAAAAGTGCTGAGTCAGCATTTTTTAACACTGTGGGTAATGGGAAAAACATATAAGACTACTTTTCTCCCAAACCACTGCTCCAAAAGCTTTCAAATTTCACATATAACATCTTTGGAAGATTGTTTCACATGTTTATTGAAATCAATTGCCTGGGTCGATATTTGGGCTCTCTATGGGAGCCCAAATGTTTAAATTAGTGCAGTATGAGGAGTATTTTTGAAAAATCTTCTTCTTCAGATCTAGCGATAAGAATGTTTTGATATTTGGTATGCAGCATCCTTAGGGGGGTGAGATTCAAGTTTGTTGAAGCCAAGTCCCTAGGTTCATATTTAGGCTGAAAATTTGGGGTCCTGTTGCGGACTTAGAAATTTTGGACCAAAATCCGAAAATTTTTTTTTTGTTTTTTCTGCGTTTTGGTCAATTTTAAGACAAAAAAAAAAAAAAATTTTTCCCCTGAAAATTTGGGGTCCGGGTGGGACTTAGAAAATTTTGGACCAAAATCCCCCAAATTTTTTTTTTGGTTTTTTCTGCGTTTTGGTCAATTTTAAGACAAAAAAAAAAATTTTTTTTTTACCCTGAAAATTTGGGGTCCGGGTGGGACTTAGAAAATTTTGGACGAAAATCCGGAATTTTTTGGGGAGTTTTTTATGCTTTTCTGTCAATTTTAAGACAAAAAAAAAAAATTGTTTCCCCTGAAAATTTGGTGTCCGGGTGGGAAAATTTTGGACCAAAATCCAAAAAAAAATTTTTTTGTTTCTTCTGCGTTTTGGTCAATTTTAAGACAAAAAAAATTTTTTTTTTTTACCCTGAAAATTTGGGGTCCGGATGAGACTTAGAAAATTTTTGGACCAAAATCCGGAATTTTTTTTTTGGGTTTTTTATGCGTTTCTGTCAATTTTAAGAAAAAAAAAAAAATAAATGTTTCCCCTGAAAATTTTGGGTCTGGGTGGGACTTACAAAATTTTGGACCAAAATCCGAAATTTTTTTTTTTGTTTTTTATGCATTTCTGTCAATTTTAAGACAGAAAAAAAAAAAAAAAAAAATTTTTTTCCCCTGAAAAATTTGGGGTCCGATTGGGACTTAAAAATTTTGGACCAAAATCCGGAAATTTTTTTTTTTGTTTTTCATTTATTTCTGTCAATTTTAAGACAAAAAAAAATAATTTTCTTTTACCCTGAAAATTTTGGGTCCGGGTGGGACTTACAAAATTTTGGACCAAAATCCGGAATTTTTTTTTTGTTTGTTTTTTTATGCGTTTCTGTCAATTTTAAGACAAAAAAAATTTTTTTTTCTTACCCTGAAAATTTGGGGTCCAGGTGGGTCTGAGAAAATTTTTTTTTTTTTCACCCTGAAAATTTGGGGTCCTGTGGGACTTAGAAAATTTTGGACCAAAATCCGGAAATTTTTTTTTTGTGTTTTTTATGCGTTTCTGTCAAATCTAAGACAAAAAGAAATTATTTTTTTTTACACCGAAAATTTTGGGTCCGGGTGGGACTTCAAAAAATTTGGACCAATATCCGGAAATTTTTGTTTTTGTTTTTTATGCATTTCGGTCAGTTTTAAGACAAAAAAAAAAATTTTTTTTTTACCCTGAATATTTGGGGTCCGGGCGGGACTTTGAAAATTTTGGACCGAAATCCATAATTTTTTTGTTTTTTGTTTTTTATGCGTTTCTGTCAATTTTAAGACAAAAAAACCATTTTTTTTTTACACCGAAAATTTGGGGTCCGGGTGGGACTTAGAAATTTTTGAACCAAAATCTGGAAATTAGTTTTATCGTTTTTTATGAATTTAGGCTGAAAGTATTTTGTTTGGGAGAAAAATCTGTTTTTTTTGGGTTTATCTCAGTTTCGGGACGTAAAAGTGCAGGAACTGAAAATAGAAGGAAAATCCTGTGTATTGTGTGGGCACAATCGCTTCATCTAGTTGGTATATGCTTTTCTTAGGAGGGGCGTATGCAGCTTATTCAAGTCAAGTCCCTGGATTGATATTTAGACTACCATGTCAGGTGAGTGCCCTCAGGCCCCTGGGGCCTCTTGTGTTAACAATATTTTTAACAATCATTTGAAAAAAGTGCCGATGCAAAGTGTTTTTTAGCCGATGCAAACTGCTGTTGCCTCGGCATTTTTTTTTGCCGAGGCTAATTTTCTGAATTGCATGGGCTGGCTGGTCCTCTCGTCAAAAGGGTCACTATAGTTTTTTAGTTTCTATTTACAGAGGAACAAGAACATGAGGTGGCTTTGTGACGCCGTCAAGGAGTGTGCTGTCGTCGCTAATCAATGAAGAGCTAGCGGCAAAAGTGCTCAGGTATTAGACAAGTGCTTAGATCCTTAGTAGCATTGACGACCTTGTCGCCAGCTAGCTCGACCAGCAGATCTAACTAGTATGTGAGGAGAGTGATGCCGGGTATGTCCGTTGCGGTCGAGAAGAGGAATAAGGGCGTAGCGAGCACTATAAACAAACGAACATGCTCGATGACGGAAAGAAGGAAGCATGGGAAGGAGAAAGTAGACAAGTTCTGAAGAATGCTCGTCCAGGTCTTTTGTGATCGCGAGCAAGAGAGAGGTCCCTCTCTCTTATAACAACATCTGGGGCCAGAGGTTGTTGGCAGGAACTTGTGTCGGTCTGAAAAGTTCGGAGGTATGCTCGTCCAGGTCGTCCGTGATTGTGAGCAAGAGAGAGGTCCCTCTCTCTTATAACAACGTCTGGGGCCAGAGGTTGTTGGAAGAAACTTGTGTTGGTCTGACAAGGGCTGAGGTATGCTCGTCCAGGTCTTTCATGATTGCGAGCAAGAGGGAGGTCCCTCTCTCTTATAACAACATCTGGGGCCAGAGGTTGTTGGTAGGAACTTGTGTCGGGCTGACAAGTTCTGAGGTATGCTCGTCCAGGTCATCCATGATTGCGAGCAAGAGAGAGGTCCCTCTCTCTTATAACAACATCTGGGGCCAGAGGTTGTTGCTACGAACTTGTGTCAGTTGAAACTTACGTCCACGGGATGCTCCTTCCATAGACTGCCGGGGCCGGCCAGTCTTACAGCATCCTCTATGTTCGAAAGCACACACAACCGCACAGGTCTGTTGTCACTAGTTTGCTCGAACGGTGAAGTAGTTACTCAGGTCCCTGAGAACTATGGCGCCGGGTGTAGTCGATCCGGGCTAGAAAAAGAGAGATCATATAGGGTGGAGCGAACGATATGATATGCAATTATGCTCACCCAGTGACGACAGAAGGAGGAAACCGATAAGGTCTGAGGTACGCTCATCCACTGGGACGTTTCGTCTAATAGGCAGCCGGGGCCAGCTAGTCTTATGGTTTCCTCTACATAACGGATAAAGTGATCTTTATATTGCACACGGCTATAAAACCCGATGTGTGGTGTCAGTTCCCTGTCGCTGGTGAAACGGTTATAGATTGGATACTTGAACCGTGACTCTGGATGTGTTGCATATGCATTGTATTTAGAGCTAGTGGGAGCGTGCTCAATGATTTTAGAAAGACAAGGGCTAGGTTTCACGGAGGCTTATGTCCTTTGTCTAAAAACAGCTAGCTCAACTAGCAGATATCACTTGTATGTGGGTGATGTGATTCCGGGTATGTCTGGCGGTCGAAAGGGAATAAGGGTGTAGCGAGCACTGTTGATCGAATCCATGCTCACCTAGTGTTGACGGAAGGAAGAAGACGGCAAGTTCTGAGGTATGGCAAGCAAGAGGGAGCCTCTCTCTCTCTTTCAACAACATCTGGAGCCGGGTGTTGTTTGTAGGAACTTCCGTCAGTCAGAGCTTACGTACATAGCTATTGTCCGGTATGCTTAGTTCAATTCTTAGCCAGGTCAGCTACAGTTTTGCTTCTTTAGCATCTACCAAGCACTCCTGACCGCACCTTGGCTAAGTGACTCAGGATTTCCAGTCTGCATCGTCAAAGGTCCATCTTTAGTGAAGAAAGTCGAACCATCTAGTAGCCAAGGAGATGAGGCTTCTTTCATCGGGTCGTCCTCAGTAATAACTATATGGGACTCCCTGTCCTAGGAGCAGCCGGCGAACAGGCTATTCATGACCGCTGCTCCTCAGGCCTCTGTAACGGACTTGGTGTCGCAGTTGTGCATCTAATTGCAGTATTCCTGCTAAGGCAGAAGCACTCAAAGTCAGTCTCAAATCTTGAGCTGTTGCATAGTGCTTATTTGGTCCAGTCACCTGCCTGTTTAGATGCTGGTGACTGTGATTCTAACTGATTTGAACGTATGATGGGAAGGATAACTTTTCCTTCTGGAACAACTCTTGGATGATATGGATACAGTAGAATCCTCTTAATTGAATATCCATTTTGCCAGTGAAAATTATTCAATTAACAGGAGTATACAATTAACAGGGATTTGGTCAGTTTCTTGTGTTCTGGAGGTAAACTGAGCATTTGTTCTATTATAAGAGCTCTGTCAAACAAGATATAATAGAATAAATGTCTGTATTGGATGTATGAGGCCAAAAAGGTTGATAAATAAGGGGAATTTGGTGCATGTCACAGCAATTTTTTCGACATATTACAAAAATTTATATACAGTTAACAGGAGTTGACTCTACAACACATATGCAATTAACAGATCAAATTTGTACTGAAGGTATGGTAAATGGTTTTGTGTTTGAAAATTATATTCAATTAACAGGGATATACAATTAAGAGATATCCAATTAAATGGGTGCCACTGTACCATACATTATCATTTCCTTGAACTTGTTCCATTGATTCAAATGCTGCGAGCAATTATGAGAAACCGTTAGCGTAGTTGGACGCTGACTTCATCCGGGTAAAGAGCAGGGTAATAAGATCTCTTTCTGGTTAAGTCTACACGGGTGTCACAGGTCTTAAATTCTGTAGACGACACCATATTTATCTTCCGGCGGAAAAAGTAATTCGGTTTCTTATCTTCTTCCTCTGTATTTTTAATCGTTTGTGATGGTTCACATACTTTTAAAAACAACAGGGGAAGATGTTGAGAGTTCCTCAGCATTTATTGAGTAGTAGGCTAAGATCCTAGTTTTAGCCTTACCTTCATCATTTAGCTGTTCGCTCGGACGCAATTGAGAAGATAATTTCTTAATCAGAGTGAATTTAGTCTCATGGTCTTATGTACTTTAATTTTAAGTACTGTGATGCATCGTCTATATGGAAGGAATTTTGTGGTTGTTTGTACCTTTTAAAATTCTTTCCAGACCTTGTATTTATTTCTCGGTCTTAACTAATATTAAGTGGGAGTTATTCTGATGCAACAAAACCTTGTGTCTTCATCTTTGCATTTGACTAGGTGGAAAACTTGCTTGCTTTAGTCTTCCAACTTTAGTTTTTATGATAAGAATCAATTCTCGTCTCTTTAAGCTGGGGTCTAATGTACCATCACCAGCAGAAAGAGTACGAGAGGTTGTCCTAGACTCAAATCGTTTATAAGGACTCATAGCAAGGTATAGGTATCTCTCCTATATATAATTCTTTAGGTTTGTCTATACAGCCACTTGGATAGGGGTTTCTCGTCAGACTGAGTTACTGATCAGACTCCCCTGAGCCGGTGGTTCGAGGCTCTTATAGAACTCGGTCCGGCCGATTTTGACTGGAAGTGGATAATTAGGTTATTTATTATTATCTTTCAGTCGATGAGCTTACGTTCGGCAATTGCAGCGAGTATAGTTCTTTAGATCACTTGTTTTGTGAACTAGATATTGTCTCATGGGATTTATGATAAGATACACGTATCCCACTATTCATTTTGCTGGTAACTGGGTTTGGGAAAGCCTAATTAATTTTGAGAATAGCGCTGACCGGTTTTGGCCGTTACGTTGGGTAAAGGGTTAAAAGTGTAAGGAGACCTGTCCTATGGACACGCCTGAGGTGAAAATCATGGGAAGGCTTTCGATATAGGCCTCCAATGAATGCCTGTGGAGGTGGCAAGAGTACGTAGTTGCATTACTGACGAGGTTCCAGTTTGTTGGTTTTTCACTGGTGTTTCCTGAATCGTGGTGGTCAGGATTCTCTTTGGAGGAAAAAATTGCACCATACACACAGAAATACAGGTACCAGTAATAAATTATCTAAAACGTTTGGTGGGGGACCCCCCCCCCCCCCCCCCCCTTCCCCATCTCTGCATTTTCGGTTATCACAGGGCCAGGGCTTGTGATGTCTGTTCTTCGCATCCCCCCTTCCCCAGGGCCATCTGCGACTCTGATTCTATCCCACCGTTAACAGCAGTGAGAGTTTCTTCCCGTGTAAGATATGAAGAAAATTATCATATAACCGATGTTTTTGCACAATAAAACACCAAATTGAGTAAATAAACCATCATAACTCTCTCAAAAGAGAAAATGGGGTTACCTTCAAGATGCTGGAATGGAGTTTTAACTTTTGTTCCTCTCCCTTCCCCCTCCCAACCCCACCCCCACCCACCCATGAAAATTTTGAAATTTGCTATTAAATGGAGCCTTCTAGGGGATTTAGGATAGAAATTTTTTTTTATTTTTTGCCCCGTCAAAATTACATTTTTTGCAGCTAGTCTCAACTTGGCAAGTTCACAAGTGGGTATGCAGTCAGCACAATTCCTGACGTGATAACTTTATCATCATTCAAGGAACAGTCCTCTTCTTAATAGTTTAGTTCTGAGACTCATAAAACTTTTTTTTGGGGGGGGGATTCAGATGTGACCCAAGAGTCCACGATCCTGGGCCTCCCAAAGTTCCAAGCCAAGTGTTCACCATTCATTCCCACCTTATTCAGTGATGACTTCACTATTCCTTATCAACCTACCTTACAATTGTTCACTACAGGCTTGCACTACAGTGAAAGACCCTAACTCGGATAAAATACTCTCTATTTTAATCTTTCCCAAGAGATGTGGGAAAGAAAAGTGGTATAAAAAAACACCACGAGAAAAATAAACCAAAACTGGGCCGAGCGCCATTGGCACACACCCAGTATGGGACGCTCTTCCCTTAGTACAAATCCACGACTTCCGTTAACCAATGAGCAGTGCAGTCATCAATTAATCATTCTTTTTTTGTCCGCGACATTTGAAGGATGTGTCATCGCCATTTGCATTACGAAACAGTGATAATTCAACTCGGCGATAATGGTTTTCCTGTGACTGGAATTATGGATCTGAAGATCTTATAATAACAGGACTGTGTTTTATATATTCTCGTTAATATTTTCAACCACATTCTCATAGAATTTTATTTATATATTCCTATTTCGCAAATGTTTTTCGACACCGTGTCAACGCGGTTCGGATATAACATTTTTCCGTTGATAAATTTAATTATTATTATTGGAGTTAGGTGTCAATGAGGGAATGTATGGACAGGATTTCTTCACTCTGTTGAGGGCTGAATTTTTGTTTTTAGGTCCCTGTCGGCTGTCTGGGTTCTGTCTTGTACCCACCGGTTATTTTTTCTGCCACCTTCTCTCGTAGTTGGGGGTGTTCTACTTTCTGTATCTGTTGAGTTCACCTTTTTCTTCTACTGCTCTCACCTCTGTTATTTCCAGTTCGGTTCCTTTAGGGCAATTCCTTTTGCCCTTGCTTTTGGTGCGTTCCCGTGGCTGTTCTTCCCGCATCTGCTGGGGGAGGGGGGGGGAGGCTGTCGTTTCAGGCCTCCCGACAAGCCCACATCTGGTGAGCATTATACCCTCTCCATGGGAGATGTGCAGCTCCTCCCGCACCCACGGGGGTGGGGAATGCTGTCGTTTCGGAGCCTCCCGACACGACCACGTCTGGCGAGAGTTATTCCCCATCCATGGGGGATTTGCAGTTTTTTTTTTACCGTGGTGGATACTGCGGGAGCTGTTGGATATCTGGTGAAGAGATGCCTGGTTCTGGGTCTATGCGCCCTCTCCAGTCGATATCTGAGGCTGTCACTAGGGTTGCGACTCCTCCTTTGGAGGCCAAGCTAGGTTGCTCTCTCCCCTTTTCCGCCAGTTTCAAAGCTCCCGTCATTTCTGCTGCTACTGCTGTTCAATATACAACGTCATCAGTCACCGTTTTAGCCTGCCAGTTCGGTTCCTTTAGGGCAATTCCTTTTGCCATCGCTTTTGGTGCGTTCTCGTGGCTGTTCTTCCTGCATCTGTGGGGTGTGGGGGGGGGGCACTGTCGTTTTGGGGCCACCTGACATGACCACATCTGATGAGCGTTATACCCTCTTTGTGGGGGGTGTTCAGCTGCTCCTCCTGCACCTGCAGGGGAGGGGATGGAATGCTGTCGTTTCGGGGCCTCCCGACACGACCATGTCTGGTGAGAGTTACACCCCCTCCGAGGGGGATGTGCTGCTCCTCCCGCACCCATGGGTGGTGGGTGGGGAACGATGTCGTTTTGGGGCCTCCCGACACGACCATGTCTGGTGAGAGTTATTCCCCATCCGTGGGGGATGTGCAGTTTTTTAGCTCACCTGAGCGAAGCTCAAGGGGAGCTTTACTAATCACTTTCTGTCCGTCGTCCGGCGTCCGTCGTCCGTCGTCCGGCGTTAACTTTACATTATCGACTTCTCCTCCTAAACCACTAGCCCAATTTTATTCAAATGTTGGCTAAATGTTTATTACCTAATGCCAATTCAGATTTGTTCAAATGAAGTTGCCCCTCCTCCTGGGTGGTGCCACGCCCCCAAGGGGCACCAAAATCTTAGTAAATCTTCTTCTCATGAACCAGCAGTAGCAGAGACTTGATATTTGGTGTGCAGCTTCCTTTTGAGGTGTAGACTCAGATTTGTTCAAGAGAAGTTTGTGGGGCTATACTTGGCGTCGTTATGGGAGGGGCAAAATTTTTTGCCCCGCCCAAAATTTCTATTTTCCAAACCGAGAGGCTGATTTGAACCAAATTTTATGTGAGGGCTTATTGGGTCATGAGTACTTGATTTATGCAAAAAAAAATTTCCCGCAGCCCCGTGGGAACCGCAGGAGCTAAAAATAGAAAAAATTTAAAACGCCCATATCTCCAAAACTGCACGGCACTGAGAATTTTTATTTGGTGTGCAGCTTCCTTAGGACCAACAGAAAGGATTGGTAAAAAAAAATTGCCATCGGTTTTATCATAGGGTACAGTTTCGGGACTTTGAAAAAGTGCTAAGTCGGCACTTTTTAACACTGTAGGCAATGGGAAAAACATTAAAAAATCTTCTTCTCCAGATCCAGCAGGCAGAATCTTTTGATATTTGGTATGCAACATTGTAGGGTGGATCTGATTCAAGTTTGTTCAAATCGGCCCCCTGGGTTCATATTTGGGCTCAGTATAGGAGCCCGATTTCGAACTTAGTGCATTTCAGGCAAATTTCTTAAAAAATCTTCTTGTCCAGATCCAGCAGGCAGAATCTTTTGATATTTGGTATGCAACATTGTGGGGTGGATCTGATTCAAGTTTGTTCAAATCGGCCCTCTGGATTTATATTTGGGCTCAGTATAGGAGCCCAAATTTGAACTTACTGCATTTCAGGCAAATTTCTTTGAAAATCTTCTTCTCCAGATCCAGCAGGCAGAATCTTTTCATATTTGGCATGCAACATTGTAGGGTGGATCTGATTCAAGTTTGTTCAAATCGGCTCCCTAGATTCATATTTGGGCTCACTATAGGAGCTTGAATTCGAACTTAGTGCATTTCAGGCACATTTCTTCAAAAATCTTCTTCTCCAGATCCAGCAGGCAGAATCTTTTGATATTTGGTATGCAACGTTGCGGGGTAGATCTGATTCAAGTTTGTTCAAATCGGCCCCCTGGATTCATATTTGGGCTTACTATAGAAGCCCGAATTCAAACTTAGTGCATTTCAGGCAAATTTCTTAAAAAATCTTCTTCTCCAGATCCAGCAGGCAGAATCTTTTCATATTTGGTAAGCAACATTGTGGGGTGGATCTGATTCAAGTTTGTTCAAATCGGATCCCTGGGTTAATATTTGGGCTCAGTATAGGAGCCCAATTTCGAACTTAGTGCATTTCAGGCAAATTTCTTAAAAAATCTTCTTCTCCAGATCCAGCTGGCAGAATCTTTTGATATTTGGTATGCAACATTGTAGGGTGGATCTGATTCAAGTTTGTTCAAATCGGCCCCCTGGGTTCATATTTGGGCTCAGTATAGAAGCCCGATTTCGAACTTAGTGCATTTAGGCAAATTTCTTAAAAAATCTTCTTGTCCAGATCCAGCAGGCAGAATCTTTTGATATTTGGTATGCAACATTGTGGGGTGGATCTGATTCAAGTTTGTTCAAATCGGCTTCCTAGATTCATATTTGGGCTCACTATAGAAGCTCGAATTTGAACTTAGTGCATTTCATGCAAATTTCTTAAAAAATCTTCTTCTCCAGATCCAGCAGGCAGAATCTTTTCATATTTGGTAAGCAACATTGCGGGGTGGATCTGATTCAAGTTTGTTCAAATCGCCCCCCTGGGTTTATATTTGGGCTCAGTATAGGAGCCCAAATTTGAACTTAGTGCATTTCAAGCAAATTTATTAAAAAATCTTCTTCTCCAGATCCAGCAGGCAGAATCTTTTGATATTTGGTATGCAACGTTGCGGGGTAGATCTGATTCAAGTTTGTTCAAATCGGCCCCCTGGATTCATATTTGGGCTTACTATAGAAGCCCGAATTCGAACTTAGTGCATTTCAGGCAAATTTCTTAAAAAATCTTCTTCTCCAGATCCAGCAGACAGAATCTTTTCATATTTGGTAAGCAACATTGTGGGGTGGATCTGATTCAAGTTTGTTCAAATCGGATCCCTGGGTTAATATTTGGGCTCAGTATAGGAGCCCAATTTCGAACTTAGTGCATTTCAGGCAAATTTCTTAAAAAATCTTCTTCTCCAGATCCAGCAGGCAGAATCTTTTGATATTTGGTATGCAACATTGTAGGGTGGATCTGATTCAAGTTTGTTCAAATCGGCCCCCTGGGTTCATATTTGGGCTCAGTATAGAAGCCCGATTTCGAACTTAGTGCATTTAGGCAAATTTCTTAAAAAATCTTCTTGTCCAGATCCAGCAGGCAGAATCTTTTGATATTTGGTATGCAACATTGTGGGGTGGATCTGATTCAAGTTTGTTCAAATCAGCTTCCTAGATTCATATTTGGGCTCACTATAGAAGATCGAATTTGAACTTAGTGCATTTCATGCAAATTTCTTAAAAAATCTTCTTCTCCAGATCCAGCAGGCAGAATCTTTTCATATTTGGTAAGCAACATTGCGGGGTGGATCTTTTTCAAGTTTGTTCAAATCGGCCCCCTGGGTTTATATTTGGGCTCAGTATAGGAGCCCAAATTTGAACTTAGTGCATTTCAAGCAAATTTATTAAAAAATCTTCTTCTCCAGATCCAGCAGGCAGAATCTTTTGATATTTGGTATGCAACATTGTGGGATGGATCTGATTCAAGTTTGTTCAAATCGGCTTCCTAGATTCATATTTGGGCTCACTATAGAAGCTCGAATTCGAACTTAGTGCATTTCAGGCAAATTTCTTAAAAAATTTTCTTCTCCAGATCCAGCAGGCAGAATCTTTTGATATTTGGTATGCAACATTGTGGGATGGATCTGATGCAAATTTGTTCAAATCGGCTCCTTAGATTCATATTTGGGCTTACTATAGAAGCTCGAATTCGAACTTAGTGCATTTCAGGCAAATTTCTTAAAAAATCATCTTCTCCAGATCCAGCAGGCAGAATCTTTTGATATTTGGTATGCAACATTGCGGGGTGGATCTGATTCAAGTTTGTTCAAATCGGCCCCCTGGATTCATATTTGGGCTCACTATAGAAGCTCGAATTCAAACTTAGTGCATTTTGGGCAAATTTCTTCAAAAATCTTCTTCTCCAGATCCAGCAGGCAGAATCTTTTGATATTTGGTATGCAACATTGCGGGGTAGATCTGATTCAAGTTTGTTCAAATCGGCCCCCTGGATTCATATTTGGGCTTAATATAGAAGCCTGAATTCGCACTTAGTGCATTTCGGGCAAATTTATTAAAAAATCTTCTTCTCCAGATCCAGCAGGCAGAATCTTTTGATATTTGGTATGCAACATTGTGGGGTGGATCTGATTCAAGTTTGTTCAAATCGGCTTCCTAGTTTCATATTTGGGCTCACTATAGAAGCTCGAATTCGAACTTAGTGCATTTCAGGCAAATTTCTTAAAAAATCTTCTTCTCCAGATCCAGCTTCAGAAACTTTTCATATTTGGTAAGCAACATTGTGGGGTGGATCTGATTCAAGTTTGTTCAAATCGGCCCCCTGGGTTTATATTTGGGCTCCGTATAGGAGCCCAAATTTTAACTTAGTGCATTTCAGGCATATTTCTTAAAAAATCTTCTTCTCCAGATCCAGCAGGCAGAATCTTTTGATATTTGGTATGCAACATTGTGGGGTGGATCTGATTGTGATTCATGAACGTATTTATTTGTAAAGTTGATAGAATCTTAGACAAAATTTGCAGAAAAGATCTACTATAGAAGGGGTGGTATCCAGGGTGAACCGTTTACCCAAATTTAGCAGTACTAATGCATTATTCACACAAATCTCCGTTCAAATTTTATGACCCCTCATTGGAACACACGCATTCAGCTCATTCCAGCAAAGGTCATATGCCATGTTTTCGAGACAAAAGAATAAAAATTTTAGTTATTCATGAAATTTTTAGGCAACTGTTGTCTGTTATTCACATTGCTTCATGAAATTTCAGTACTTTTAGAAGTTACCTCAGTAATCAAGGGTTAATTTCCCTTAATTAAATGTCACCTCTAAAAAACAACCACTTTGCATATCTTACCTTTTTACCAGCATAACTGCCAAAACTTGTCAGCATCCTTCGCAAAAATCGCTATTCAAATTTTAATTTTTGTCTCTTAAACATACATGTACTTATCGCTTGTAAATACCCCATTGGAATGAGCTTTTTGAGCTCATTCCAATGAGAGGTCGCACACCATGCTTTTTGAGTCAAAAAAGCAATTTTTTAGTTATTCCAGAATTTCGTACGTAAAACACAGCTTTATGACTTCACATTAAAATGAGCTCTCTAAGCTTGATCCAATCAACAATCACGCACTATGTCTTTCACACAAAAAATAAAATTTTCCATTTATTCAGGAATTTTGTTTGCAAGAACACTCTTACACCCCCCCCCCCCCCCCCCACACACACACACACACACACACACACACACACAAACAAACACAGACACACACATCTAAAAGTTCGGCAGCAAAAAAACAGTTACTTCAATTTTTAAATGCATTATAGGAACAACTTGCCTAATCAAATTTAAATACTTTTGCATCATTCTGTATCTAGAACAAACCATTTACCATATCTTTACGCAAAATTCTCCAGCATCATTCACAAAAAAACACCATTATTTATATATTCACATTTCTGTCTCAAAAATATACCTGATCTTCCCATACCCCTATTGGAATAAGCTGTTTGAGCTTGTTCCAATGATGATAAAAAAAACTAATATTTTGGAAAATTTGTGAAAATTTTTGTTTTCTTGCATGCAAATATGTACATGTAGCACATGGAAGATATCCACAGTTGGGGAGAGATGTCCAAGGCTATCTCTTCACATTCCTTGTTTGTGCTTCATGCTAAACCAGTTTGTCTGCAGAGATAAATTTGCTTTATTAAAAATCATTGGAGATTGGCCACACACCAATGATTTTAAATAAAACTAATTTTAGGTAACAAATGTTGAACTTCAAACAAAATCTATCACTCAACCAGTTAATGTTGATGAGGCATGACATGGTGAAGGTGACCTAAAATACTTCTTAGAGTCACTTTGTCAGGTGAGCGATTAAGGCCACGTGGGGCCTCTTGTTTTTACTGTGGTGGATACAGCGGGAGCTGTCAGATATCTGGTGAAGAGATGCCTGGTTCTGGGACTATGCGCCCTCTCCAGTCGACATCTGAGGTTGTCACTATGATCTGACTCCTCCTTTGGAGGCAGATCTAAGTTGCTCTCTCCCCCTTTCCAACAGTTTCAACAGGTCCCGTCATATCTGCTGCTACTGCTGTTTCGTCTACAACGTCATCGGTCACCGTTTTAGTCATCCTCAGCTTAACCCTGCAGGGTTCTGCAGTTATGTCTGTAGTGTGGTTGTGGGGTATCGGCCTCAGCCTTCCTTGACTTCAACTCGGCGAAGTCGGAAGTGGCTGCCGACTGAACCCCCTGCTGTGTCCTCTCAGCCGTTGAGCACAGCAGTTTTATCCCTGCAGGGGTCTGCAGAGGTGTCTGATAGTGTTGACGACAGGCGTGGGGTATCGGCCTCAGCCTTCCCTGACTTCAACTCAGCGAAGTCGGAAGTGGCTGCTGACCGAACCACCTGCTGTGTCCTCTCGGTCATTGAGCACAGCAGTTTTCTCCCTGCAGGGGTCTGCAGAGGTGTCTGGTAGTGTAGACATGGGGTATCGGCCTCAGTCTTCCCTGACTTCAACTTGGCAAAGTTGGAAGGGGCTGCCGGCCGAACCCTCTACTGTGGTCTCTCAGCTGTCGAGTACCTCAGTTTTTCTCATTGGATTCGAATGTTCATGGTGGGTTCACCATGAGCTCCGTAGCATTTCCGTCCACGCACTCTGGTCCCATGGCCAGTTTTGTGTGACCAACGCTTTTTGTGCAGCCTGGACCTTCTGTCCCACAGAGGTCCGCGTTGATTCTCCTGAGTTTCCGCTCTGTTGATCCTCGTGGTATGTGATACCCCAATACACATCTGCCTTCAGATGTTTTTGGCTGCAGCCCGACGCCCCGCGTCGGGTGTATTTGAAGATCGTGACCCTTCGCTGGTAAATGTGTCAGGAGTGAAGCCACTTTTTCGGTTCGTTCCCATGTCATTCCTTTCAGACAGTCAGTGAGCTTAGGGAGGCCCTCGCCTTGCTCGCTTAGGTTTTGTCCAAGAGCCTTTTCCTTTTCTTCCAGTGAGGCTACGAGTGGTTTCCGGGCACCCCCTGTGGTGCCGCCTCCCAGGATTGGAAACAGGCCACTTTCTGATCCCCTGGTGTGCCTACACCATGGGAGGCGTCGGCTGGTTTGCCCATGATGGGCTATGTGTCTTCCGAGTCGTGGGATGAGTCTAACATTCCTGACGTCGAGAGCCAACAGTCTTCTGACTTGGGGGAAGCTCTTGACTTTGTGTTTAGGTCCCTTCCAGGTCTCAAACCGTCAAACCAGCCGACAGTGTCAGCCCAGCTGCGATCATCAATCGCACGCCTACAGCCTGTGGAGCAACATGCTTCTGGGCTCGTTCGACCGTGTCTGTCAGTACAGGTGGTTGAAGCATTTACAGCTTTGGACTCTAAGCTGAGTTCCAAGGCAATGAAGACGTTATTCATCAAGGTTGACACTTTTTGCCTCTGGTGCATTATCATTCCTACGATTTCGCCAATCTGTCAGTCTGCCAGACTTTGACGGTCTTGGATCAGGACTCCTCATCTGGGCTATCTGGTGGGGGAGGGGGGGGGGGGGGGTGCTGGTGGAGTGGAGCAGGTTAGGTTCAAGTTTGTTCAAATCCATTCCTTAGTGTTTTCCAAAAAAAAAAAATTTGCCTTTCATGACTTCATTCCTTTGTAGTGTTGATGAACCATGTCTAACTGAATGTGACCCTTAATACTTCTTAGAACCACTTTTTATACCCCACGCAACGAAGTTGCAGGGGTATAATGTTTTTGACTGGTCCGTCCGTCAGTCAGTCCTACTTGTTTTCCGGACTTTTTTTCTACATGCTTCCAGATATTGAGCTGATTTTTGGTATGTGAGTCTAACATGGTGGCCTACAGATCAAGTTTGCATTTTTTTCCGCTCCACTTATTTTTACCGAAATTACGGCCCTTGGACTCTGAAAAATTCATCAAAATTACAGTTTTCCGGACTTTTTTTCTACACGCTTCCAGATATTGAGCTGATTTTTGGTATGTGAGTCTAACATGGTGGCCTACAGATCAAGTTTGCATTTTTTTTTGCTCCACTGATTTTTACCGAAATTACGGCCCTTGGACTCTGAAAAATTCATCAAAATTACAGTTTTCCGGACTTTTTTTCTACACGCTTCCAGAGATTGATCTGATTTTTGGTATGTGAGTCTAACCTGGTGGCCTACAGATCAAGTTTGCATTTTTTTCCGCTCCACTGATTTTTACCGAAATTACGGCCTTTGGACTCTGAAAAATTCATCAAAATTACAGTTTTCCAGACTTTTTTTCTATACGCTTCCAGATATTGAGCTGTTTTTGGGTATGTTAGTCTAACATGGTGGCCTACAGATCAAGTTTGCATTTTTTTCCGCTCCACTGATTTTTACCGAAATTACGGCCCTTGGACTCTGAAAAATTCATCAAAATTACAGTGTTCCAGACTTTTTTTCTACACGCTTCCAGATATTGAGCTGTTTTTGGGTATGTTAGTCTAACATGGTGGCCTACAGATCAAGTTTGAATTTTGTTCCGCTCCACTGATTTTTACTGAAATTACAGCCCTTGAACTTTGAAAAGTTCATCAAAATTACAGTTTTCCAGACTTTTTTCCTACACGCTTCCAGATATTCAGCTGATTTTTGGTATGTTAGTCTAACATGGTGGCCTACAGAAAAAGTTTGCGTTTTGTTCCGCTCCACTGATTTTTACCGAAATTACGACCCTTGGACTCTGGAAAATGCATTAAAATTTCAGTTTTCCAGACTTTTTTTCTACATGCTTCCAGATATTGAGCTGATGTTTGGTATGTTAGTCTGACATGGTGGCCTACAGATCAAGTTTGTATTTTGTTCCGCACCACTGATTTTTACCGAAATTACGGCCCTTGAACTTGAAAAGTTCATCAAAATTACAGTTTTCCAGACTTTTTTCCTACACGCTTCCAGATATTGAGCTGATTTTTGATATGTTAGTCTAACATGGTGGCCTACAGAACAAGTTTGGGTTTTGTTCCACTCCACTGATTTTTACCAAAATTACGGCCCCATAGACTTTGAAAAGTTCATCAAAATTACAGTTTTCCGGGCTTTTTCTCTGCTTGAATTCTTTCAATACCGTTGAAACTACAGAACACTGTTTTCTGCAGTATTCCTAGAATCTATGTTTATTTTTAAAAATGATTAGAGCTTGAAATATCGGGGCGCGTGGGGTATGTGAGCGTGCTCACTAAGGTTCTATATTTTAGGTGAGCGATTAAGGCCCCTTGGGGCCTCTTGTTATTACAATGTGACAGACTAGATAGAAAGTTTGTGCTGTTGACTTCATCATTTTCATTTACCAGACTTTGAGATATTTTGCTACATTAATATTGTCCACTTTCGGATATTTTGATATACATATGTAAATTAAAGTACATGGTTGAACTTGTGGGGTATCATACATGTATGTGGCTTACAGGCACAGCACATGTACAAGTAACAAAGCACTCTTTGATCTTCAGCCTCCTGTGTCCATGTGCTGTGTGGGGACATGCTTCAGTCTAGTTTCTTTTCTCCACTTACATCCTTGGTATATCTGTGAAAAATAAATTAAAATCAGTGAAATGTTCCTCTTTCTAAAATGCTAGAACAAAACCTACATTTCTGGACACTTGAATTACTAGTGACATTGTATTTATGCATTATTTATGTTTTATTTTCAAAGGAAATCATAGATTACAAGATTTTGAACACACGAAGAATTGTCAGTGGTATGTAGTTTTTGTGAATACAATCATTCAATAAACATACAGTAGAACCCTTTTAAATGAATAGCCACTTTGCCAGCGAGATTTTTTCAGTTAACAGAAGAATTCAGTTAATAGGAACTTAATCACTTTTCTATAATAGAAAAGACATAAACTGAGCATCTGTTCTATTATATATTGTTTACAGAGCTCGTGGAGCTCTATCAAACAAGATATAATAGATTAAATGCCTTCACTGGATGTACTGAGACCAAATAGGGTGATATACAAGGAGAATTTGGTAATTGTCTAGGCAGGTTTTCAACACGAGATTTCTTATTCAGTTAACAAGAGTTTACTCAATTGCCTATACAGTATGAGGAAGGAGAGTGGATTCAAACTAAATTACCTGGGGAGTGGAGTTGTCACCCAAAGTATCACTTTCTATTTCTGTACACATGGACAAAAAACACAAGCAATGTATCGGCCAATGGACCTCTGTGTTTAACCTGGAGGTCCATTGGCTGGAACTTTGCTTGTCCTTGTTATGCTTTGCAACAAATTTGCAATTATTGCTTGGGGGGAATCTCCACTCTGTGGGTGATTTAGTGATAATACACTCTCCACATACTGTATATATGCAATTAACAGGTCATATTTGTACTGAAGGTATGGTACTACATGTAGTAAATAGTTTCGTGTTTGGAAATTATATTCATTTAATAGAGATATTCAATTAAAAGATATCTAATTAAGTGAGCTCCACTGTACATTTAGTTTTAGAGTTATAGCAGTATTCCCCAAGATAATCTTTAACCCGTGTGGGGACAGGACAATTTCATTAATTTTGTGCTGTTCCATTAGTGGTTTCTACTCAAGTCAAACATGGTTCTTGCGACTTCTCCCCAAAAACCGCTAGACCGATTTCAGTCAAATCTGAGGTGGTTATTTGTTCTGACATCGCATTTTGTTTTTGTTCAGATTAATTTGCCCAGCCCCATTGGGAGGGGGCAGGGGAAAATTCTCCCAAATTTTTAAAAAGTCACATGAACCATTTTTACCTCAACTTGACGGTTGGGGTGACCTCTAGATGGGAGCTATCGATTTTCTTCAACTTCCGTCAAAAAATGTTGCTGCGGTCAACGTTCTTAGAACTTAGTTTAGTCAGAAGACCTCAATATATCTCTTTGGCACACCCTACAGGGCACATTTATGGTCGGATTGCTCTGAAACCTGGCATGCTTGTTTGGGGTGACCTCTAGATGGGAGCTATCGATTTTCCTCAATTTCCGTCAAAAAATGTTGCCGCTGCCAACATTCTTAGAACTTAGTTTAGTCAAACCACAATATTTCCCTTTGCACACCCTACAGGGCACATTTATGATTGGATTGCTTTGAAACCTGGTATGCTTATTTACGGTGACCTCTAGATGGGAGCTATCGATTTTCTTCAATTTCTGTCAAAAAATGTTGCCACGGCCAATGTTCTTAGAACTTAGTTTAGTCAGACCTCACTATTTCCCTTTGGCACACCCTACAGGGCACATTTATGATTGGATTGCTTTGAAACCTGGTATGCTTGTTTTGGGTGACATCTAGATGGGAGCTATCGATTTTCTTCAATTTCCGTCAAAAAATGTTGCCACGGTCAACGTTCTTAGAACTTAGTTTAGTCAGAAGACCTCGATATTTCTCTTTGGCACACCCTACAGGGCACATTTATGATCGGATTGCTTTGAAACCTGGCATGCTTGTTTGGGGTGACCTCTAGATGGGAGCTATCGATTCTCTTCCATTTCCGTCAAAAAATGTTGCCAAGACCAACGTTTTTGGAACTTAGTTTAGTCAGACCTCAATATTTCCTTTTGGCACACCCTACAGGGCACAGTTATGATCGGATTGCTTTGAAACCTGGTATGCTTGTTTGGATAGACCTCTAGATGGAAGCTGTCGATTTTCTTCCATTTCCGTCGAAAAATGTTGCCGCTGCCAACGTTCTTAGAACTTAGTTTAGTCAGACCTCAGTATTTCCCTTTGGCAAACCCTACAGGGCACACTTATGATTGGATTGCTTTGAAACCTGGCATGCTTGTTTGGGGTGACCTCTAGATGGGAGCTATCGATTTTCTTCAATTTCCGTAAGAAAATGTTGCCGCTGCCAACGTTCTTAGAACTTAGTTTAGTCAGACCTCAATATTTCCCTTTGGCACACCCTACAGGGCACATTTATGATCGGATTGCTTTGAAACCTGGTATGCTTGTTTAACTTGGTGTGCTTATTAGACAAGACCTTTCGATAAGAACTATTGACTAGCATTCATTTCTGTGAAAAAGGTTGCCATTTACAGTAACCTCTGAACATACTGCATTTGTGTATCAACATTCTTCCTTTAGCCAGTCTTACAGTTTACATTTAAAAATTGATGAATTACTCTGATCTTCAATTTTGCCATTTCATTTATAACTTACCAAGTTCAAGTTTGTCAAGTTGAGCTACAGTGTCATTGATACTTTCATTTTTTTAAACATTAATTTTATTTTACTTAATTGAAATTGGTTTTGGCAAACAGGCATGGCCTATATAAACGCCTCCACCATACATCAAATGACTAACACTCACGTGCAAGTGCAAAGTGCAAAGAGAATATCATACACCTCATAATACAGGGTCATGAACCATTAGGTACAATGACTTAATATTTGGGACTGAGTTTGCTTTTGGCATGTAGAATCAAGTATGTTATAACAAAGTTCTTGGAGCTGTATTTGCCTTTGTAATGGGATGGATAAGATTTTTTGCCCTGCCCAAAATTTCTTTTTCTGAACCGATCAGCTGATTTGAACCAAATTTAGCATGTGGTATTATTTTATTAAGTCATAAGAACTTGATTCATGCAAAACAAAATTTTCCCACATCCCTGTGACAACCCCAGGAGTAAAAAATTTAAATATTTTCAAACGCCGATATTTCCCAAACTGCACAGAACAGAGATCTGTTTTTTGGTATGAAGCATCCTGAGGACCAGTACAATGGAATGGAAAAAAAAATTGCCATCTGTATGTCATTGTGTACTGTAGAGGGAATCAAAATTGCTGAGTCAATCTTTTCCAGAACCACTGATCAGAATCTTTTGATATTTGGTATACAGCATCAGGGGTCAGGGTCAGATACCAGTTTGTTAAAATTAAACCCCTTGGTTTACATTTGGGCTCAATACTGGACCCACAAATTTTAATTTGATGCAATATGAGACGTACCCTTTAAAGAATCTTCTTCTACAGAGCCACCAGTCATAATCTTTTAATATCTGGTGTACAACATTGTTATAGTAGTCAGTTTCATGTTTGTCACCGTCTACTTGTTTACACTATCACAACTGGTAGAATCAATGAAAAGTCAATAAGAAGATGTTTATGGTCTTTCTTGATGTGAAAAAGCATATGAGATGGTATGGATGGAAGGAATGTGGCTAAAACTTGAGAGCCTTGGATTTGGGGAGTTTTGTTGGAATCATTGAAGCATTGTACAAAGATGTGCAGAGTGTACTTAACCTAGGAAATATCACAACAAAGAAGATCCCAATGGAGATAGCCCTTAAGCAGGGATGCATATTGTCACCGATTCTGTTTGCATTGTACATAAAAGATTTAGGAGATGAGTTGATTGCAAGCACAGAGGGCGTAAACATCAGGGAGACAAAAATCCCAGGGCTTTTCTTTGCTGATGACATGGTTTTATTAGCCGAGAGTGAAGAGGGACTACAAAAACTGTTAACCATAGTAGGAAAATACCAGGATGAATGGCGACTTGAAGTTAATGAAAACAAAAGCAAGGTAATGCCTATGGGCCATAAGGTAAATGAGGTGGAGGGTGAGTAAATTCTCTTATTGGTAAAGAAGAAAGCAAGGATATAACAGTGGGAGAATGGGCAAATATGAATACTTGGGGGTGAATCTATGTGTTACAGGTAGAGGCATATACAGAAAGCATACAGGTAAACTCAAGACAAAGGGGAAAAGAATACTCAATCAGTTAAAACTTATGGGAAGAAATAGCTTTAACAAAGTGTTTGTTTGAAAAACTATTTGGGAGATGGTGGGTTTACCAAGTAAACATGAAACAGATGTGATCTCTCTAACCCAAATGGTAGTGAAGAACTTGGAGATTCTACAAAATGATCTTGTCAGTGGATAACCTGATCAAGTAACATAGCCACACTGGAAGTGGCCGGGGGAACTCGGGTGGATGCCAGTTAAAGATAGAAGAGATATGGGAAAATTATGCTACCTAAATTACCTGGTAAACCTTCCAAACAGCGGGTGGTGTAAAACAATGTTGAACCATGTATGAAACTACAACATTCAGACTGGATGGATAAAGCAGGAGAGGGAGCTAATGGAGAACTACTCTATGGAGACTGAAGATCCAGAAGGGGGTCTACCGAAAGGGAGATGCTTTATACGGGAAAGGGTGCTTGAGGTTTGTAATAGAAACTGGCAAGCTGGAATTGGGAAGAAGAGTTCTTTAGATGGGTCATATGAAAAGAATGCTCCAGGTTTTGAGGAGTATGTGGATGGATCATTGAGTGGGGGGGAGGGGAGGGGGTCATTGTTGTTAAAGTGAGATCCAAGTCGTTGGAGTTGAGGGGGAGAATCGGGAAAGGCAAGGATAGAGTATGCAAAATGTGTAACTTAAGTGCAATGGATACCCTGGAACATTTCATTTTAAAGTGCCCCAAATATTTGCCTAGTAGAACACAACCTATGCATATTATATACCAAAACCAGGGTGAGAGGTTAGGGACTCCTTAAAAAATAAGGAAATGTTGATTTTTGCTAAAATGTAGCTTTTTGTAAATTTTGGCATCTTGACAAGGCCCCAAATCTCACTGATAGAACAAGGTAGATCCAACCAGTGATGGAGCCATAGTTTGGAATCCTTGGGGACCATGAGGGTGAAGAGTTTTGGGGGAGGTGGATCTCAGGACTGAGGGTACTGTTCTTGTACTGAGGGCAGGAAGTCAAAAAAAATCTTTTCAAATTTGGACATGGGAGGAGCAAGTGGGATTTGGGTTTTCACTTGGGCTCCCTAGATACCCCATGGCTCCACCACTGTAGCCCACTACAGTAGTCCACAACAATATGTCCATTAGCTGAGAAGAGTAATGAGCACTGAGTAACCCGGTGGACTCAACATGCTCTTGGAGCCTCATGACTTGGATGACAAATGCAGACACATTTTATGTGTACAGTACCCTCAAAAATGTGGATTTCTAAAATATATACTATTCAAAAAAAGTAGGAGATATTTGATAAAAGTGAGATATATGAAGAAATATGTATATATTTACATCAAAAACACAGTTGAGGCATTGCATTGTGACATCTGGTGAATGATTTCACCGATAGTTGGGTGTCTGACAAGCACACTTTCCACACACTGAGCACTGACAGAACAAGGTAGATCCAACCAGTGGTGGAGCCATAGTTTGGAATCCTTGGGGACCATGAGGGTGAAGAGTTTTTGGGGAGGTGGATCTCAGGACTGAGGGTACTGTACTTATACTGAGGGCAGGAAGTCAAAAAAAATCTTTTCAAATTTGGACATGGGAGGAGCAAGTGGGATTTGGGTTTTCACTTGGGCTCCCTAGATACCCCATGGCTCCACCACTGTAGCCCACTACAGTAGTCCACAACAATATGTTCATTAGCTGAGAAGAGTGATGAGCACTGAGTAACCCAGATGACTCAACATGCTCTTGGAGCCTCATGACTTGGATGACAAATGCAGACACATTTTATTTGTACAGTACCCTCTAAAATGTGGATTTCTAAAATATATACTATTCAAAAAAAGTAGGAGATATTTGATAAAAGTGAGATATATGAAGAAATATGTATATATTTACATCAAAAACACAGTTGAGGCATTGCACTGTGACATCTGGTGAATGATTTCACCGATAGTTGGGTGTCTGACAAGCACACTTTCCACACACTGAGCACTGACAGAACAAGGTAGATCCAACCAGTGGTGAAGCCATAGTTTGGAATCCTTGGGGACCATGAGGGTGAAGAGTTTTTGGGGAGGCGGATCTCAGGACTGAGGGTACTGTACTTATACTGAGGGCAGGAAGTCAAAAAAAATCTTTTCAAATTTGGACATGGGAGGAGCAAGTGGGATTTGGGTTTTCACTTGGGCTCCCTAGATACCTCATGGCTTCACCACTGTAGCCCACTACAGTAGCCCACAACAATATGTCCATTAGCTGAGAAGAGTGATGAGCACTGAGTAACCCGGAAGACCCAACACACTCTTGGAGCCTCATGACTTGGATGAAAAATACAGACACAATTTATGTGTACAGTACCCTCTAAAATTTGGATTTCTACAATATATACTATTAAAAACTAGAGGGGGTATCAGTACCCGTTGCTCACCAACAGGTGGCCAATGTAATGGGGTGGCTGGAGTAAAAAAAAAGTTCAAAACCTGCACACAAAAGTCCAAAATTAAAGAAAATAAGCAGCTAAAGGGTTAAATAATATAATGTGGGATTTGGGTTTTCACTTGAGCTCCCTAGATACCTCATGGCTTCACCACTGTAGCCCACTACAGTAGCCCACAACAATATGTCCATTAGCTGAGAAGAGTGATGAGCACTGAGTAACCCGGCGGACCCAACACACTCTTGGAGCCTCATGACTTGGATGAAAAATACAGACACAATTTATGTGTACAGTACCCTCTAAAATTTGGATTTCTACAATATATACTATTAAAAACTAGAGGGGGTATCGGTACTCTGTTGCTCACCAACAGGTGGCCAATGTAAAGGGGTGGCTGGAGTAAAAAAAAAGTTCAAAACCTGCACACAAAAGTCCAAAATTAAAGAAAATAAGCAGCTAAATGGTTAAATAATATAATAATAACCCCTAAGAAGCATGCTAACATAAAATAGGAACCATGGCAATATGCTACAAGGTAAGTCTCCACTTTGAAAAAAAAGAAAGACAAACCTCAAAACCTGCACATAAAAGTAAAAAAAAAAGTATCACATTTGTTTCAATGGGTTAAAATTGAGAAAAATACACTGATAATGTCACAGTAACCACCATGGCAATAGGCCAGTAAGGTGAAACCCTACCTGAAAAATATCCTCTTGGAAGAAAAGAAAGAAAAACCTCAAAACCTGCACATAAAAGTCAAAAAAGTATCACATTTGTTTCAAAGGTTTAAAATTTAGAAAAATACCCTGAAAATGTTACAATAACCAGCGTGGCAATATGCCAGTGAGGTAAAACTCCACTTAAAAAAAATATCAAAACCTGCACACAAAAGTACACAACCTGCACACAAAAGTCCAAAATTAAAGTAAAGAAGCAGCTAAAGGGTTAAATAATATAAAAATAGCCCAAGAAGCATCCTAACATAAAATAGGAACCATGGCAATATGCTACAAGGTAATTCGCCACTTGGAAGAAAAGAAAGGCAAACCTCAAAACCTGCACATAAAAGTAAAAAAAAGTATCACATTGGTTTCAAGTGGTTAAAATTGAGAAAAATGCCCTGGCACAGTAACCACTATGGCAGTATGCCAGTAAGGTGAAACTCTACTTGGAAACTATCCACTTGGAAGAAAAGAAAGACAAACCTCAAAACCTGCACATAAAAATCAAAAAAGTATCACATTTGTTTCAAAGGGTTAAAATTCAGAAAAATACCCTGAAAATCACCATGGCAATATGCCATTGAGGTAAAACTCCACTTAAAAAAAAATATCAAACCTGCACACAAAAGTACAAAACCTGCACACAAAAGTCCAAAATTAAAGTAAATAAGCAGCTAAAGGGTTAAATAATATACTAATAGCCCCAAGAAGCATTCTAACATAAAATAGGAACCATGGCAATATGCTACAAGGTAGGTCGCCACCTGGAAGAGAAGAAAGACAAACCTCAAAACCTGCACATAAAAGTAAAAAAAACATCAAAACCTGCACACAAACATCAAAATAAGTCCAAAATTTGATTCAAAGGGTTAAAATTAAGACAAAATACCCTGGAAAAGAGTTAAATGTTATCGTGAACCCCCATAGCAATATGCAAAGAAGAACAATTTTTTTTTAAAAAGCACAAAAATCCAAACCTGTAAACAAAAGAAGTCCAAAATTGAAGTAATTAAGCAGGAAAAGGGTTAAAGAATACAACGTTGCCCTAAGATGCATGTTTACATACAATAGAAAGCATGGACATATGCTACAAGGTAAATCTACACTTGGAAGAAAGGAAAAAAAAAACCCAGGAAAACCTGCACGCAAACGTCAAAATAAGTCTAAAAATCTATTCAAAGGGTTAAATTTTTTTTAAAAATACACTGGAAAGATATCAATGTTATAATAACCACCACTGCAATATGCAGTGAGGTCAACCTCAATTTAATTTTTTTTTTTTTTATCACAACCTGTACATAAAAGTAAAAAGCTGTAAGCCTAAGTCCAAAACCTGCACATAAAAGTCCAAAATTGAAGTAATTCAGCAGGAAAAGGGTAAAATAATACAAACTTAGCCCTAAGATGCATGTTTACATACAATAGAAAGCATGGCCTTATGCTGCAAGGTAAATCTCCACTTGGAAGAAAGGAAAAAAAAACCCATCAAAACCTGCACGCAAACATCAAAATAAGTCTGAAATTTGATTCAAAGGGTTAAAATTAAGACAAAATATCCTGGAAAAGAGTTAAATGTTATAGTGAACCTCCATAGCAATATGCAGAAACTAAACAAAATTTTAAAAAGCCAAAAAATCAAAACCTGTACACAAAAGTTCAAAATATTTGACAGCGGACGCCGACGCCGACATGAGGGCTATGCCATAGGCTCACACAACTAACGTTGGTGAGCCAAAAAGTAGGAGATATTTGATAAAAGTGAGATATATGAAGAAATATATTTATATTTTCATCAAAAAGACAGTTGAGACATCGCACTGTGACATCTGGTGAATGATTTCAGCGATAGTTAGGTGTCTGACAAGCACACCTTCCAGGACATGGACGGTCAGTCAGAGAATTTACCACATTCAGTCCAAGACCTCAATACCTTGTTACCTTGGGAATCCTCCTCAGTTCGCGAGACAAGCATGGATCCAACATGGCATACTCCTCACCAAACGTCCAATATCAGCTTGACTGATGTTATTGCATTCTTCCTGCATTGCACCGGCAAGTTCTGGACATTGGTAGGGGGCTGTTGGCATTATCGTATGTGCCTGCCAAGCATATCCCAGACGTGCTCGATTGGTGATAGGTCTGGCCTTAGTGCCATGGCAGTGTAGTGATGTTCTGCTTTTGGAGGAACTCTGTAGCGACATGGGCACTGTGTGCTCTTGCATTGCCATCTTGGAAAATTAATCGATGGCCGTGACGTCGCACAAATGGCATCACATGAGATGCTAACATGTTGTCACAGTAGTACTGCCCTGTGACACACCCCTGGATGACATGTAGTGCTGTTCTGCTTGTCATGGTAATACATCCCCTTACCATAACCGATCCACCACCCAAACAATCATGCTGCCTAACCGTTACGTGATGGTATCATTCATTCCGCCGCTGCCACAGTCTGTTTTGCCTGTCGTGGAAATTGAGAGTGAACCTCGATTCATCAGAAAACATGACTTTGTCCCAGCGCTGTCATATTCCACACCAATTACGCCTTGCTGCGATGTGACGTTCAGTCCAATGTGTAATTATTCGAGCCGTCGAGCGTACAAATTCCAGCTGTGTAGGCTATTTCAGATAGTCTGACCACTGACTCTCACATCTGTCGCTCGGTGCAGCTACTGTCCAATTTCTGAGGCACTTTGATGGCGTTAACGTAATGCTGTGGTTCGGATGAAACAATCCTTGTTAGTGGTTGTTGCCCTTGAACGACCTGACTGACGTCTGTCATCAACATTACCTGTCTGATGGTAGCATGGCCACAACCTGCTAATCACCAAGTGAGTAACGTTGAGAATTTGAGCCACTGCAGTCTGAATGTTACCAGCTCCCAACATGCCAACGGCACGTAAACGTTTGTCACGTGTCAGTCTTCGCATACCTCAAAAGTTATGTTTCGACCAGAAACTTTTGATGAACGAGTTTATACCAAGAAAAGAATGATGAGACTTCCGAAAAAGCCCATCCAGTACAAATGAAAATTTCAAAATGTACCCCACAGACATTAACGCGGCACTCGTGCGAAACACCTGCATGAAGTTTTCATGGGTCGGTGACATTCATGATCCACACTAAACTTGGTAACATATTGATGTGTCCAATCACGCGTATCCAATACCATTTTCTGAAAATATCAACATCAGTTTGGATATCCCCTACATTTTTTGAATAGTATATTTTGAAAAACCGAAAACCGAACCGAAAACCGAGTTTTTGTACAAAACCGAAACCGAACCAAAATGTAAATTTCAAAACCACCCAGCCGTAGACTCCTCGTTAGAGGACTGTGACAAAACAGTGGAAAGCCGAAGATTTATTATTATTAGCTCACCTGACTGAAGGTCAGGGTGACCTATCCGTTGTCCTTCATGGAGGTAGTGTTTGGGTCTTTTTCTCCCAAACCTCTGGCCACATTTTAATGAAATTTCACATGAGTAGTGGTTACATAGAGGCATTTGGGTTTTTCTTCAAATTGTGTTTCTGCTCATATTGAGGAGGGGGTGGGTCCAAAATGCCTCAATTTTTTTAAAAATCTTCTCATGAACCAGCTGTAGCAGAGACTTGATATTTGGTATACAGCTTCTTTTTGAGGTGTGTACTCAATTTTGTTTAAGAGAAGTTCGAGGGGCAATTTTTGTTATTACCGGAGGGACAAGAATTTTTGCCCCACCCAAAATTTCTATTTTCCAAACTGAGAGGCTGATTTGAACCAAATTTGATGTGAAGTATTAATGGGTCATAAGTACTTGATTTATGCCACAAGAGCTAAAAATAGAAAAAAATTTGAACGCCCATATCTCCAAAACTATACGGCTCTGAGAATTCTTATTTGGTGTGGAGCTTCCTTAAGACCAACAGAATGGAATGGTCCAAAAAATTGCTATCGGTTTATCATAGGGCACTTTTTCGGGACTTTGAAAAAATGCTGAGTCAACACTTTTTAACACTGTGGGTAATGGGAAAAACATTTAAGACTACTTTTCTCCAAAACCACTGCTCCAAAAGCTTTCAAATTTCATATATAACATCTTTGGAAGATTGTTTCACATGTTTGTTGAAATCAAATCCCTGGCTCCATATTTGTTGTATAAATGTTTGAATTAGTGCAGTATGAGGAATATTCTTTAAAAATCTTCTTCTTCAGATCCACCAATCAGAATCTTTTGATATTTGGTATGCAGCATCCTTAGGGGAGTGAGATTTGCCTTTCTTCAAGACAAGTCTCTGGGTTCATATTTGGGCTCCCTGTGGGAGCCCGAATTATAACTTAGTTCAATGCGAGGAATTTTCTTTAAAAATCTTCTTGTTCAGATCCAGTTGTCGGAATGTTTTGATATTTGGTATACGGCATCCTTAAGGAGGTGTGATGCAAGTTTGTTCAAGCCAAGTCTCTGAGTCCATATTTGGGATCCCTCTGGGAGACCGAATTGTAACTTAGTTCAATATGAGGAACATTCTTTAAAAATCTTCTTCTTCACATCTACTAGTAAGAGTCTTTTGATATTTGGTATGCAGCATACTTAGAGGGGAGAGATTCACGTTTGTTCAAGCCAAGTCTCTGGGTTCATATTTGGGCTCCCTGTGAGAGCCCGAATTATAACTTAGTTCAATATGAGGAATTTTCTTTAAAAATCTTCTTGCTCAGATCCAGCAGCCGGGATGTTTTGATATTTGGTATACAGCATCCTTAGGGAGGTGTGATTCAAGTTTGTTCAAGCCATGTCTCTGAGTCCATATTTGTGCCCCCTCTGGGAGAACGGATTGTAACTTAGTTCAGTATGAGGAACATTCTTTCAAAATCTTCTTCTACACATCCTCCAGTAAGAATGTTTTGATATTTGATATACTGTATCCTTAGGGAGGTGAGATTCAAATTTGTTTAAGCCAAGTCCCTGGGTTCATATTTGGGCTCCGTATGGGAGCCCGAATTATAACTTAGTTCAATGTGAGAAATACTTTAAAAAAAATGTTCAGATCCACCGGTCAGAATGTTTTGTTATATGGTTTTCTTAATAGGGCAGATCAAGTTTGTTCAAATCAGGACCCTCGTTTGATAGTTGTCAGTGTCAGGTGAGCGCTCTCAGGCCCCCTTGGGCCTCTTGTTATTATTATTATTATTATTATTATTATTATGTAATATCAAGAATTAACTTTAGAAATCTTCTTCTGATCCACAAGGAAGAATCTTTCGATATTAGGTAGTACAGCATCCTTAGGGGTGTCAGATTTAAGATTGTTCAAACAAGTCCTTGTGTTCATATTTGGGCTTCCCATTAGAGCCTGAATTTTAACTTAGTCCAACATGAGGAGTAATCTTTAAAACTTTTTCTGTCCAGAACCACTGGTTAGAATCTTTTGATATATGTAATACAGAATCCCTACAGGGGGCGGATTCATGTTTGACCAAATCAGTCCTATTGGTGTATAACTGGGCTCTCTGTGGGAGCCTGAATTTCAACTCGGTGCAATATGGGGAAAACTCTTTAAAAGTCTCCTTCAGATCAACCAGTTAGAATCTTTTGATGTTTGGGATAAAGCGTCTTTACTGGGGGCTGATTAAAGTTTGTTCAAATCAAATCCCTGGTTAGTATTTGTGCTCCTCATTGGAACCTAAATTTTAACTTGGTTCAGTATGAGGAATATTCTTTAAAAATCTTCTGATGGATCCCAGAATTTTATGATGTATGGTTTACACTATCCTTGGGGGAGTCAGATACAAGTATTAAAAATGAAGTCTCTGCTTTAACCCTTTACCCAAAGTAATGGCCAAAACCATTCACAAACATTGCCATTCAATTTTCATTATTTTTTAATTTTTTGCATCAGAAACATAGCTTATGACCCCCTCATTGGAATGAGCTCAACGTAACGGCTAAAACCGGCCAGCGCTATTCACAAAAATTGCCATCCAATTTTCATTATTTTTTTCATTTTTTGCTTCAAAAACATAGCTTATGACTTTTCATTGGAATAAGCTCAACGACCTCATTCCAATGAGGGGTCATAAGCTGTGTTTTTGATGCAAAAAATGAAAACAATTAATTTTTCAGTAATTTTGTTCGGACATGTCGTCCACTTTTCATGTTAGGTAAAGAGTTAATATTTGGGCTCTTTAACTTGAAAATCTGCCTTTTCAGATCCAATGGTCAGAATCCTGATTTGGGGAGGGGGTGCTTAGTCAGTTCAAGTTTGTTCAAGTTAAATCCCTAGCTTGATATTTGGCCTCCCTATTTTCCATTACTGGATATCTCAGCTGATATCTGGGCATTATTTGTGTAGTAGCATCTCATTACCAGAAAAAATCTTACCTGACTACAGAGTTTTGAATAGTTGCATGACTTCATTCCTCAGTAATGCTTACCAGCTGTAGATACTAATTAAATCCTTCTTTAAACAACATTGTCAGATGAGTTCTTCAGTCCCCAAGGGGCCTTTTGTTTTTAAAATGAGGTTAGTGATACACAGAGTTTATTGTGGGTGAATCCATAGAAATATGGCTTCTTTGTTGGCTTTATGATGCAGCTAATAATCAAACATAAACAGGAAATATCAAATTAGCCCTCCAGTCAACTCTGGTGAACTTTGTGCCCAGAGAATGTCCACTGTGTAGTTATAAGAAAGTTTTCTAGGCAGTTGGACAATTGTGATAAGTCGACTAATTATACCCCCGCTTCGAAGAAGTGGGGGCTATATAGGAATCGCCCTGTATGTCCGTCCGTCCGTCCGTCCATCCGTCCGTACGTCCGTCCGTACATCTTTCCGTCCGGACAAATTCTTGTGTGCGCAACTCCTCCTACATTAATGAACCGATTTTGATGAAACCTTCATCTCTACTAAGTGAACATGTGCATATTCCAAACTTTTTGATCTGCGACAATTTTAACCAGGTTATCTCTCTTGAACTTTGATTTAATATGGGTTTCTATATGAAATTCTTGTGTGCGCAACTCCTCCTACATTTATCAATCAATTTGGACAAAACTTTTCAGACATCATCACTACTAAGTGAACATGCGCATATTCCAAGATTTTTGATCTGCGACAATTTTAACCAGGTTATCTCCCTTTGACTTAGATTTATTATGTCTTTCCGTCCGAACAAATTCTTGTGTGCGCAACTCCTCCTACATTAATGAACCGATTTTGATGAAACCTTTCAAACATCATCTCTACTAAGTGAACATGTGCATATTCCAAACTTTTTAATCTGCGACAATTTTAACCAGGTTATCTCTCTTGAACTTTGATTTAATATGGGTTTCTAAGTGAAATTTTTGTGTGCGCAACTCCTCCTACATTTATCAATCAATTTGGACAAAACTTTTCAGACATCATCACTACTAAGTGAACATGCGCATATTCCAAGATTTTTGATCTGCGACAATTTTAACCAGGTTATCTACCTTTGACTTAGATTTATTATGTCTTTCCGTTCGAACAAATTCTTGTGTGCACAACTCCTCCTACATTAATGAACCGATTTTGATGAAACCTTTCAAACATCATCTCTACTAAGTGAACATGTGCATATTCCAAACTTTTTGATCTGCGACAATTTTAACCAGGTTATCTCTCTTGAACTTTGATTTAATATGGGTTTCTGCATGAAATTCTTGTGTGCGCAACTCCTCCTACATTTATCAATCAATTTGGACGAAAGTTTATAGACATCATTATACCCCCGCTTCGAAGAAGTGGGGGCTATATAGGAATCGCCCTGTCCGTCCGTCCGTCCGTCCGTCCGTCCGTCCGTCCGTCCGTCCGTACGTCTTTCCGGACATGAAATTCTTGTGTGCGCAACTCCTCCTACATTTATCAATCAATTTGGACAAAACTTTTCAGACATCATCACTACTAAGTGAACATGCGCATATTCCAAGATTTTTGATCTGCGACAATTTTAACCAGGTTATCTCCCTTTGACTTAGATTTATTATGTCTTTCCGTTCGAACAAATTCTTGTGTGCGCAACTTCTCCTACATTATTGAACCGATTTTGATGAAACCTTTCAAACATCATCTCTACTAAGTGAACATGTGCATATTCCAAACTTTTTGATCTGCGACAATTTTAACTAGGTTATCTCTCTTGAACTTTGATTTAATATGGGTTTCTGCATGAAATTCTTGTGTGCGCAACTCCTCCTACATTTATCAATCAATTTGGACGAAAGTTTACAGACATTATCACTACTAAGTGAACATGCGCATATTCCAAAATTTTTGAGCTGTGGCAATTTTAACTAGGTTATCTCCCTTTAACTTAGATTTATTATGGGTTTCTACATGAAATTCTTGTGCGTGCAACTCCTCCTACATTTATCAATCAATTTGGACAAAACTTTTCAGACATCATCACTACTAAGTGAACATGCGCATATTCCAAGATTTTTGATCTGCGACAATTTTAACCAGGTTATCTCCCTTTGACTTAGATTTATTATGTCTTTCCGTCCGAACAATTTCTTGTGTGCGCAACTCCTCCTACATTAATGAACCGATTTTGATGAAACCTTTCAAACATCATCTCTACTAAGTGAACATGTGCATATTCCAAACTTTTTGATCTGCGACAATTTTAACCAGGTTATCTCTCTTGAACTTTGATTTACTATGGATTTCTGCATGAAATTCTTGTGTGCGCAACTCCTCCTACATTTATCAATCAATTTGAACGAATATTTACAGACATCATCACTACTAAGTAAACATGCGCATATTCCAAAATTTTTGAGCTGTGGCAATTTTAACTAGGTTATCTCCCTTTGACTTAGATTTATTATGGGTTTCCGTTCGAACAAATTCTTGTGTGCGCAACTCCTCCTACATTAATGAACCGATTTTGATGAAACCTTTCAAACATCATCTCTACTAAGTGAACATGTGCATATTCCAAACTTTTTGATCTGCGACAATTTTAACTAGGTTATCTCTCTTGAACTTTGATTTAATATGGGTTTCTGCATGAAATTCTTGTGTGCGCAACTCCTCCTACATTTATCAATCAATTTGGACGAAAGTTTACAGACATTATCACTACTAAGTGAACATGCGCATATTCCAAAATTTTTGAGCTGTGGCAATTTTAACTAGGTTATCTCCCTTTAACTTAGATTTATTATGGGTTTCTACATGAAATTCTTGTGCATGCAACTCCTCCTACATTTATCAATCAATTTGGACAAAACTTTTCAGACATCATCACTACTAAGTGAACATGCGCATATTCCAAGATTTTTGATCTGCGACAATTTTAACCAGGTTATCTCCTTTTGACTTAGATTTATTATGTCTTTCCGTCCGAACAAATTCTTGTGTGAGCAACTCCTCCTACATTAATGAACCGATTTTGATGAAACCTTTCAAACATCATCTCTATTAAGTGAACATGTGCATATTCCAAACTTTTTGATCTGCGACAATTTTAACCAGGTTATCTCTCTTGAACTTTGATTTACTATGGATTTCTGCATGAAATTCTTGTGTGCGCAACTCCTCCTACATTTATCAATCAATTTGGACGAATATTTACAGACATCATCACTACTAAGTAAACATGCGCATATTCCAAAATTTTTGAGCTGTGGCAATTTTAACTAGGTTATCTCCCTTTAACTTAGATTTATTATGGGTTTCTACATGAAATTCTTGTGCGTGCAACTCCTCCTACATTTATCAATCAATTTTGACGAAACCTTTCAAACATTATCACAACTAAGTGAACATACGCATATTCCCAAATTTTTGATTTGCGACAATTTTAACCAGGTTATCTCCCTTTAACTTGGATTTATTATGGGTTTTCAAATGGGATTCTTGTGTGTGCAACTCCTCCTACATTAATGAACCGATTTTGAATACATGTTGCACATTGTAAATGTGTTTTTCCAAATGTAAACCATATATGTGTGGGCTCTTTAAGTATTCAGTGCTGTTCTGTGGAAGGCCACATGCAAATACAAATTTCAACAACAAAAAATGATCTTTATGTATACATTTCCTTATGGCCTTTGCCTACATGATCAGAAGTGCATTCCTCTAAAAACCCAAAGCGGGGGTATTAATCACCTTCAGTGATAGTTCTAGTTAATGAACCGATTTTGATGAAACCTTTCAAACATCATCTCTACTAAGTGAACATGTGCATATTCCAAACTTTTTGATTTGCGACAATTTTAACCAGGTTATCTCTCTTGAACTTTGATTTAATATGGGTTTCTGCCTGAAATTCTTGTGTGCGCAACTCCTCCTACATTGCTCAATCAATTTGGACGAAAGTTTACAGACATCATTAATGAACCGATTTTGATGAAACCTTTCAAACATCATCTCTACTAAGTGAACATGTGCATATTCCAAACTTTTTAATCTGCGACAATTTTAACCAGGTTATCTCTCTTGAACTTTGATTTAATATGGGTTTCTACGTGAAATTCTTGTGTGCGCAGCTCCTACATTTATCAATCAATTTGGACAAAACTTTTCAGACATCATCACTACTAAGTGAACATGCGCATATTCCAAGATTTTTGAACTGCGACAATTTTAACCAGGTTATCTACCTTTGACTTAGATTTATTATGTCTTTCCGTTCGAACAAATTCTTGTGTGCGCAACTCCTCCTACATTAATGAGAACCGATTTTGATGAAACCTTTCAAACATCATCTCTACTAAGTGAACATGTGCATATTCCAAACTTTTTGATCTGCGACAATTTTAACCAGGTTATCTCTCTTGAACTTTGATTTAATATGGGTTTCTGCATGAAATTCTTGTGTGCGCAACTCCTCCTACATTTATCAATCAATTTGAACGAAAGTTTACAGACATCATCACTACTAAGTGAACATGCGCATATTCCAAAATTTTTGAGCTGTGGCAATTTTAACTAGGTTATCTCCCTTTAACTTAGATTTATTATGGGTTTCTACATGAAATTCTTGTGCTTGCAACTCCTCCTACATTTATCAATCAATTTTGACGAAACCTTTCAAACATTATCACAACTAAGTGAACATACGCATATTCCCAAATTTTTGATCTGCGACAATTTTAACCAGGTTATCTCCCTTTAACTTGGATTTATTATGGGTTTTCAAATAGGATTCTTGTGTGTGCAACTCCTCCTACATTAATGAATTGATTTTGAATACATGTTGCACATTGTAAATGTGTTTTTCCAAATGTAAACCATATATGTGTGGGCTCTTTAAGTATTCAGTGCTGTTCTGTGGAAGGCCACATGCAAATACAAATTTCAACAACAAAAAATGATCTTTATGTATACATTTCCTTATGGCCTTCGCCTACATGATCAGAAGTGCATTCCTCTAAAAACCCAAAGCGGGGGTATTAATCACCTTCAGTGATAGTTCTAGTTATTGACTATCTCAGAAGTCAACAGATTTCCTTTTTAGTCTTTTGTTGTTCAATTTTAAAGTGCAACAAGTTATGTTCAGCTCTTTATTACAGAATAACTGAGTACTGGTTTTAGTATAACCAGCCCTCGGTTATACATCGTACATTACTAAAGGATTATATTAACACTGTAAATAAATGGTGTTCTATGTGTATAATTCACTGTGTCAGCAATTATTACAGAATAAAATGAAAAATCTTTTGTTTGTGAACACTCTGATGACCCCGTTGGAAAAAACTGAACTGCCAAGTTAGAAAGTTGTCTTCCGAGTAATATTTAAGAAATGGTCAGTTGTCACTTGTTACCTGTGGAGGAAGGTTGATAGTATGAAATTTCCACAAAGATCTCAGGGCAAATATCATAAAATAGTAAACTGTGCACAAACTTTCTGCTCAAAGTTTTCAGATCATACTCATTTAATAAGCAATAATCCATTGTGTTTCTGTTTTACATCAGCACAGAAGTATATACATTCTTACTTCATTAGTTTTTACGTTTATAAGTATGAATAGAGATGGTTTCGTAATAAATTTGAAATGGCTAAAAGGTTTTCCTGATCGATTAATCACATGGACAAACCTTGGTTAACAGATTAATTACTTGCCCTAATAGGTAACTGAATAATTGCCATACCATTGATGATTTACAGCATTAACCCATCACCCAATATAACAGACAAAACTGGCCAGCGCTGTATACAAAAATCTCCATTCAAATTTTATTATGTTTTCAATTTTTGTCTCAAAAACATTGCTTATGACTCCTCATTGAAATGAGCTTGTTGAGCTCATTCCAGTGCGGGGGCCATAAGCTATGTTTTTGAGACAAAAATAGAAATGTTTAATACTTCAAGAATTTATTTTGCAAGCATCGCCTGCTCTCTGCATAAGCTGAAGGGTTAAGAATGTCCATTTCCAGCTACTGATACAGTATAATGATCATGCAAGTGAGCAAGTATGTCAGCATGTAACTCGCACACCGCTTTACTCTCTTTCATATAATTGATGTGAGTCACTGTGACAATGTTTGTTTTTGGAGCAAGTTTGTTTCTTAGTTAAGCCATGTAATAGAGTAGTTCAAAAGTAACGGTTAGGCGATCAATTATGTTTTTGATCAATCAGGGCGTCGATCATTGGTTAATCCATTCATCGGTTAACCATTTCAGCTCTATTTCTTAATTTGATGGGAAATGACTATTGATCAACTGTTGATTAAAGGTGGTGATGAGTCAATTATAAAAGCTGACAGTCATGACAGCCCTGAAAGATTCTCTCTAACAGTGGTACCTAGCCAATTTTTTATTTCCTCTACAGCCAGTGAAGACTTATTAAGAAATTGTTATCAAGCCATTAGACTCAAAGGCTGCAGCATAATGAACATTATAGGAGACTTGAAAGATTAGTGAATCTGATGAAAAATGTTTTTATTAGTGATTTTGAAGAAAATGACATTTTTTCCATTTCAGAGGCCTGGAATACCATTGATTATGTTTTATCAGATGATACAGTTGTTTTCAGAACTTGTGCACAAGAAAAAGGAAAACTATTTTTCCAGCTTGTAAGTTTTTTCAAAGTCACAGTCATATTTGTCTCCCCTTCTTAAGGAGAGGCAAAGCAGAGATGTTACTTATTCTGGTGGCAGACATGTTAAGTCTCACGGATTCACCATTAGACTCCCGGATTGGGTCATGATCTCCCGCACTCACGGCAGCACCCATAAATCTCCTGCATCGTCGGAATTTATCAAGTGAAAAAAAACGAAATCAACCATTTCTTCATTGTGTACAATTTACTTCATGTTTGCAAACGGTAAACCATGGGATCTGCTCATATACCCGGATATTTAAGTAAGCTTCAGAAATTCAGTCTTTTTTTCGCTTTTTCCCTTTGTTCCAAATTGTGTTTAAATAAAATAAATTAATACAAGAATGGACTATTTGATATTATTCTGTCATTAAATGGTGATCGAAGATCAAACAGTATAGCTTGATGCAATGTTTTCACAACTAAAAATCCAACCATTTTTCTTAGTACTTAAGCGACTTTGCCCCAGTTTTCACAACATAAACACAGCCACATGTGAAGTAACAACAGCTTATTACTGTTGAAACCATACTGATTTTGGCTCATCAGAGATCGGCTTTTTT